>JAPDSC010075059.1:0-20600 GCA_026290005.1 Latrodectus geometricus | reverse complement strand
CTTGAGTGAGGAATATATTTTAGAGTGCTGTAGTATACAGAAGTCCGTCTTTGGAATAATATTAATTTAACACAAAGCAATTAGTGACATGTTTTTAGTATTGTGATTCGCACATAATCAGCGTAATTGAATTTGTTGCTAGCAAAGACATATATTAATTTACACTCAAGTTAGACATTGTGCAGTCAAGAATCACCGAACGATAATTCACCTGCTCTAAAATTATACTTTTGTTCACTTTCTCTGGGTGTTATGCTGAACCACACTAAATGAAATTGAAACTGTAAGTTTGCATACACATATAGTATTTTTTCTTATATTACCAAAAGCATTTATTTAAATAATATACATAAATATTTTTTTCGCATAGATAATATTTATGGTTGAAATAAGTTGAAAGCAAAATTAATTTAAATTAGAAGAAAATAATTTTATAAAATTAAAACTTTATTCAATGAAGCTATTATTTTGCTTCAAAAAATCATTTTCTTTAAGAGCTTCATCTCCAATTACAAGACTGTCATCATCTTCTTGATGTAGACTTGCATTCATATTATTAGCAGTTCGAATCTCATTTTCTGGTGTTCTGAATGTAACCCGAGTAGTTTTGCATGTAATATTTTCATTTTCAGCTTTATCATTTGCCTTTTTACCCTTTGTTAATTCTGTTAAAGAGTCATTTTCAGATTCCAGTATAACTGGTGGTGAGAGATATATGTTTTTGGTCCGATTATTTGTTTTGTAGATACCAACTAAATGATCAGCCAGTAAAAACATGTTTTCTCGTAAAGAAATCACAATAAATTGGGCATTTTTTGTGCAATCCTATAAAGAAAATATGAAAAATCAATCAAATATGTATTTTACATTAAATGAAAAAAAGTGTATATGAAATATGAAAAAATAAGCCATGTATCTAATATACAAGAAAAAAATTAATACATGAACGCTTATTTGAATTTTTATTAGGGCTTGAATAAATATAGCAAATTCATCCATCTGAATCAGTTACAAACAAATTTTAGATAAATTACAACACTCAGATTTTAATTGAGCAAGTGTACATATATTTAATTGGATATTAAAGGCATTAGTACAGCAATATTTTTCCAGACTACATATATTAACATTTTCTATATTTTAAAAGTTATCTTTCACATGAATTAATAAGTTAAGCAATATGAAGTGGATATAAATATTGGTTGAGGTTTCTATCAATTCAAATTGTTCTATAACAAATTAAAATTACTGAGTTTTATTGAGCTTGATGAATGAGCACCATATAACAGTAACTTTTCACTAGACATAAGTATACAGGGTTGATCAAAATAATGAAAAGGCTTTGCTGAAAACAGCAACTCTCATAAATGCTTCTATAGAACTAAAATACTTAGCTACCTGTTTTTTTACTACATTACTTATAATCTGAAAAATATGTGTGAATATATTATACACCATAATTTGCTTAATTTCATTTGAGAAAAATGAGACCTGCCAGAGTTCAAAAGAAGGAAGAGAGTTAAAGTCTACATTTAGCCAATGTATTGGTAACTACAATGCCATAACTATTGTGTCAAAAATTCACAACAACATATAATGTTCCTGGTAAAATAACATCTATGAGACAAAACGGCAGAAAAAAAAATCAAATTTATAGCAATAAACAAGTGGAAATTAAGGAAAATTGCAACCATTAGAAAGACCATAGCAGCACAAATGATTATCGATATGAATGAACATTTATGAAAACAAATATCTATCCATACATTTTAAAAGGAATTGTATGTAAACAAAATTTTTGAGTCAAAGCAGCAATTGCAAAATTGTAACAGATGTAAATCAGAAATGCAGAACACTTTATTACATAGATCATAAAAACTTAACTGTGGTTCAGTGGAAACATGTCTCTTTCTGATTAATCTAGTTTTTTCCGATTCCCAAGCACAGAACAGATTTAAGTGTGATGATCCCATGCAGTAGTTTACAACCCAGATTGTTGCCTTGCTATAATGAAGAAGACGATTTTGTAAAGGTTTAAGACCTCATCTTGTGGTTTTGAGTATGTCTCCCTGTCATCTTACATGGACTGCTTCCCAACACAACATTATTTTAACTGAGTGATAAATTTCTATGATGCAGGCATTACTTGGAGGTAGTGCATGTCAAAATAACAATTCCGTGAATCACAGTAACCCTTCAATCAAGAGACCCTTCAATCATGGTTTCGAAAACCCGAGGACTCAGTTGCACATTTTTTGTGGTCTATTTAAACAATAGACTAAAATTCATAGAGCCTTGTATAGTTTAGAAGAGTGAGATCTTGTTACTCTCATTCCAGGAGATAGAACAGTTGCTTTCTACGGAAAGATACACCATTCCATTTATCATCAAACAGAACTTGTATATTGTCAATTTCAAAGAAAATTAAAAAAGTGGTTTTTAACTGACAAAGGTGTTCTCACATCATATTAAGAACAAAACTTTTTTGCATGAGTTTTCCATTATTTTGGACAACTCCTGTACATAACATATATGGTGAACTAACAAAATATTTTATAGTGCTGTAGTGCTTGTAGGAGGGATTGTGACAATTGGATTGATAGAAAAAATTATTTTATTTAATTTGAAATCTCTATGTTTAGAAATTGTATGCATTATAAATATTTATAGAGTTTATTGCTACTCTGCTAGTTAGGCATGATAGGAAACTTATCAATTGAAATATTAACCTTGTTACTAAACTTTGATTCAAATTATAAGGCATTTGAGATTAAAGGACTTGGTATATTCAATTAACTTTCCACATTAAGATTCATATTTATTCATTATAATATGTTTAATATAAATATAATTTTATTAATAGTTGAAATATATTCTTTAAGTAAAAGAAATATAAAGTTTCTTCTAAAGTCCAATGAATGTTAATTTATAAACAAATTACGTAACAATAAGTTGATTGCTGAAATTTACAAATCATATAAATTATTAAATACCAATATTTAAATGCACAACACAGTTTGTCTAAAGAAAAAAACTCCAAGAGTAATATTAAATATTGCCATAGGGTGTCAATATTTACTATATGGATAAATGTTACAGCTAATATTTCTTGCCAAATATTCCTGCTATTATGTACACATTCCTGTTTTAAAAACCGGAGCTGCTATACACTCTTCTCCCAAGGATATCGCTAACGTCCTTGGTGAAACTTTTGCCAGGGTCTCAAGCACCGACTCTTATACTCCTTCGTTCCTAAGGATTAAGAGTCGAGCTGAGAGAACACCAATTCGTATCAACCATGGACATGCTTTGCCTTATAACAGCGAACTTCGGATGTTGGAACTGAAGAAAGCTCTAAAGCAGGCCCATAAACACCAGTCCAGGACCTGATGGAATCAGCTACTACATGCTTCAACATTTAAGTCCAGATTCACTGTTGAACTTATTGCTTTTGTTCAATAGGATCTGGACTGAAAATAAATTTCCATCAATGTGGAATGAAGCAATAGTGATTACAATTCTGAAGCCTGGTAAGGATCCTTTGAATCCTTCACATTATCGACCTATAGCTCTGACGAGTTGCCTTTTGTAAGACTCTCGAACGTATGGTCAACGCCCGTCTCGTACATGTCTTAGAAGAAAAAAATTGTATACATGTCAATCAGAGTGGTTTCCGTAAAGGAAGATCCACTCTTGATAACATTACTTACTTGGAAACCCAAATCCGCAACGCTTTTGTGCGGAGGAACCATCTGGTTTCCATCTTCTTCGACATCGAGAAGGCATACGACCGTACATGGCGATATGGAATTCTCCGTACATTATATGATTTTGGCTTTAGGGGTAATCTCCCGATGTTCCTACAAAACTTTCTATGCTCCCGTAATTTTAAAGTACGTATTGGAACTTTTACATCCAATACTTTTATCCAATATGAGGGTGTCCCTCAAGGCTCCATTTTAAGTGTTTCACTTTTTAATTTATACATTAGTTGCATCCTCCATCACCTTTCACCTTCTGTTAATGGCACTATGTATGTGGATGACCTGCAAATATCTTGCCAAGGATCAAACATGCGATTAATTGAGAGACAACTACAAACATCTGTTAATAAAATAGCTGCATGGTGTGCTGAGAATGGCTTTACAATATCTCCTAGCAAGAGCTGCTGTGTCCATTTTTGCAAGAAGACTAGCCTTCACAATGATCCTATTATCCATCTAAACGATACTACAATTCCCGTGGTCAACGAAATAAAATTTCTTGGTGTTTTATTTGACCGAAAGTTGACCTTTCTTCCGCATGTTTTACATTTGCGGAAGAAGTGTGAGCGATCGCTTAATATCCTCAAGGTGTTGTCAAATACTTCTTGGGTGCAGATCGCTCATCACTCCTTCGAGTCTACCAAGCATTAATTTTATCTCGTATTGACTACGGTTGTGTTGTATATGGATCAGCTAGGTCTTCTGTTTTACGCAGACTGGACACAGTTCATCACTCTGCTTTGATAATATGTTCCGGCGCATTCCGCACATCACCCGTCCAGAGTCTTTATGCAATTTGTCAACAACTGCCTTTAGACCTGAGACCAATGCAGCTGTCTCTCAATTATTACGCTAAAGTTATGTCTGATATTCAACATCCTTTACGATCCTTGGTATATACTCCTGCCTTGAAGAGATTATATGATGCTCGTTCCTATAGCATCCAACCCTTTCTCACTCGAACTAAAGATCAATTGTATTTAACAGACCTATATGATGTCCGTTTTACTAAAACGGACTTACATTCACATCCACCCTGGTATGATCCTCAGATTAATATTATTAATCCATTTGCTCAGTTTAGGAAATCGGACACAACCTCAACGATTTTTCAACAGCTTTTCTATTCACATCGCTGTCAGTATTCATTATACACGCCTGTATTCACGGATGGATCTAAAACTGCAGGACATGTTGGCTGTGGCGTATTTTACGCTGATACCAGTTACGGTTACAGCCTTCATACGTCCTGCTCCATCTTTACAGCTGAAGCTACTGCCATTCTTCAAGCTCTTCAGCTAGTGAATACAGAGAAATTTTATAAAATCTGCATGTATACTGACAGTTTGAGTGTATTGGAAGCGTTGAGGAATTCAAATTATTATCATTCCGTTGTGTCTAAGATTTTCGGAGCATTGGATTCCCTTGCTGGCAAGGGTTATAACATCATTTTCTGTTGGGTCCCAGGTCATGTAGGTCTAGAGGGAAATGAAAGGGCAGATGCAGACGCTAAAGCTGCGTCGTCTTCACTCCATTCATCTGTCCCTCTTTTCGATGTGAAAAGGGTTGTTAAAAGATTTGTAAATTCTCTATGGCAGGAGTCCTGGAATATGCAGGTCTCCAACAAACTACGTGCCATATTCCCATCTTTCATTCCATCATCAGTTTTACCGATACGAAGAGCAGATGTTAGATTAACTTGCCTTCGTATCAGACACACACGTTTCACACACAGACATTTGTTTTTAAATGAATTGAATCCATGGTGTGAAGCGTGTGATGTACCATACACTGTTCATCATATTTTAATATCATGTCCTGTTTTTAACGTTCACCGTTTTAAATTTTTTGATACAGACATTTTAACTATATATGATTTGGTGGGGGAGCCACCTCACAGAAACCTTTTTTCCTTTCTTAGGGAAATTGGTTTTATTAATTTTATTTGAATTTCATGAATTTTATTTTATTTTCATATACTTATACTTTCTTATTTGGATTTCAAAATAAATATTTACATTAATTTTTATATTTTAAATTTTTAAAGTTGAGTTTGGGTTTTGTTTATAATATGTCAATTTTCTTTAAAACTTAATTCTTGGCGCAGCTTGTCCTCTTTGGACTTTGCGCCACAAAACCCAACCAACAACAACAACAGCTATTATGTACACATCATAGTTTTTAAATAACATTTTTACATGATAGCAATAAATATTTGTAAAATAATATTTAAATTATATTTATATAATTTATATTATATAAATAATATTTAATTTATATTTTAATAAATATTTGTAATTTGCAGGAAGTATTAGATCAAATGATAGAGAACATAATGAACGGGAATGAGGAACTTTTGGATATGTAAGAAAATTATGTCATTCTGCAAAATAAGCAGATGAATGGCTAACAAGATTATAAGATTCTAGAAGAGTTAGTATAAAAAGTATTAAAATGTAACGCTAATTTTTTATTTTACAAATCATTTTCCTAGTCCCTACAAGTTTATAAAAATAAGCATCAACTCTGAATTTCAAACGATTATACATTGCTCAAACAATAGAAGAAAAAGAAGAGAAAACAATTGTACAGTAGTCATTCATGTGTATAAAATAATAAAAGTATTAAAAAACAGAAAGCTGCAAAAAAAGTACATTAATTTCAACAATAGGAAGCATAAAGAGGCTTAGAGTCTCTCTCTCTCTCTCACTCACTCATGCACACATATCTATCATAAAAATGATGAATGTTTAATGTGATCTGTGATCACTTCAAACAACTAAGACTACAGCATATTTATTTTCATCAATGCAATAAACTTATCCATACAATTTTGGGTAATATTCTCCAAAAAAAGTGCAATGTCCCAGCTAAGAAAAATACAACAATACATTGATTTCACATAGAAATAAGTCATCAGAGAATATTAAAAAAATATTGTGAGCAGGATAATTTCATTGTAGTCAGTATAGTATATTATTTCAGCTTAAGGTATGTTCTCCACAAAACGAACCATACAAAGTAGCACATTTTCATGCATAAGAAGAAAGAAATCACTAATATCTGCAGCATATTGTATATAATGAATTTTCAGTATTTTGTTCACCTTAGGACCATCAAGTAGTCATTCTGGATGACATAATTGTTCATATATCAACTTACATTGATTACAGCATTTATTATCAAATTACTGTATCTATAGTAAGACCATTTATGAAATTAATTAGCAATGATCCATAGATTAGTCATTTGGCATACAATCTCAATGTTCAACAGATCACTTTATTTACATGATTTTTCAATAAATATGCAATATCTCATATAAAATACACATAAATCTTATTATATGCATTGCTTTAGCATTTTATTTTCATAATTATTAAAAATAAAACTCTTAAATCGAATTTTGATTATTATAAAGCTATTTCAGGGTATTTTTTAAAAAAAATATAGGCATTTAACAATATTTTGTACTACAACATAAATATATATTATATTGCCTTATTAGTGCATTAGCAGTCAAACTAATTAATATGAATCCTTCACAAATATTTTATTGATGATAGAATGAGTGTAAAGTAACCAGTTAAATTTACTATTATGATAAAAATAACATTACTTGACTATTATTATACAAAATTAGTTCTCAGAAAATTACAATAAATGAATGTTATCAAGTATGGATATAAGCAATCAGAAAATTTTGCAAACATTTCCATTCATCTTCATAATCAAGCTTAATAGACTAATTTTAAGTTTATATAGTTTGCATGCAAAGTAAATATTTTTGCATGTTTAACTTAGAGACGAATTTGAGATAATTAGGTCATCATATAACCTAAAAATAGAAAGATATAATCTTGAAAAGATGTACTGTTCATTATGCATAATGATAAATCTTAAAAATGTTTTTTTATTTTACATAATTATAAAGATATACTTTTTTCTTACTTCCAAAATTATTTTTGGGTCGATTTTTCTTGCTTATTCCTTCAACCACTTACATACAAACCTGATTTTGATTTTCAATAACACAAAAATATTACTACAATTTAAACTTTCAATAATTATATGTCCATTTATTTTATCATAAAATCATTAAAATCAAATCTCAAAATATATTTCCCTCATAATCAATGGAATATCATTTTTTTCCACTCTGACACTTTACACTTTCTTGCATGAAATACAAGTTTTTAAATGAAAACGTTGAACCAGAATGAATTGGTTTGCTTTGTCACTTAACAGTCATTTTTTGACAAAGGGGCTAATTAGACTGGGACATATGTTTTAAAGTGTATTCCAGACCACCACAACATGCTCAACGGGGGATTTGAACCCATCAGTTATTGAACTGAAGGCAAGGGCGCTAATCCTTTGGCTACCACATTGGCTGAATCAGAATGAAAAAAAGCTAAAGATTATTTATTGAATCAAACATGAATTTATTATTGAATCAAAAATGAAAAAATATATATATCAACTGAGTAGAGGTGATTATATAAGCTCTACTAGAAATTATATATCTTGAATGAGAAAAATATTCTACTTTGTTCTTTAGTTAATCCTTGCTTTAGGTTTCCAGTAATCTAAATACTTTTATAAAACATAATTTTTTAAATTTCTCAAATTGTAGATAATAGAATAAATTTCTTATTCATTCCTAATTATTTAGAGATAAATTGCACACAGATCTTCAAAACAAATAAATAAATACTTTACTTTTTATAGAAAAATTTCTAATGATTAAAATATTAAAATGGGATATTTAAATATTAAACCCAGAAACTCAGTATTTAAGAAATTGAGTAATAAAGCATTTTAAAAAATAATAAATAAATAAAATAAACAAATAAAAAATAATTAAAAAAAATATATTATGCTGTGCAATCGGAAAGAATTCTTTCTTTAACTTTGCTGAGAAGATTTACATTTATGATTTTTTAAGACATTTAAGATAAATATTTAGAACTTTTTAAAAGTGTTCTTTCATTTTATTTAAAAGCTTAAAATGGTAAAAAAAATGTCATACCTTTATATAAGAGCCAATTATAGAGACATTTCGAAAATCTAATGCAGCATCAATTTCATCCATCACAAAAAATGGAGTTGTACGATAATAATGCAAAGCAAAGACTAATGAAAGAGAGCTGAGAGTTTTTTCACCTCCAGATAAATTTCTTATTGATTTCCAAGATTTCCGTAGAGGTCGAACACTAGTAAATAAATAAGTTTTAGAGCAATGGAAATATAAAGAATGAAAAGGAAATAAAATAAAATTTTTAATTTGTATTTTTAGCCTAATCTTAATGTGTACTACTCAAATGAAAATTAAAACTAAAATTTAACAATTTCTATTTTTATTTATTAAAACTAATTTTATTGTGAAAATAAATGAAAATTTAAGAAAAAAAATATTGTTTGAAGAAATATTTTATTTTTTAATTACTTAAAGTCATTATTTTTAATACTTTTTTTTCAATTCTTTTATAAAAATGCTTTTTGCATTAGGTTTCCAACTGTAAAGGAGAGTACATTTATAAATAGTCACAGTTCAAATTTAAGCCTTAAATGAAATAAGACTACAGAATTATCAAAATGTTGAATAAAACAAAATATTGAGAAATTTGACAGGGTTAACCCAATAGATTAGAACATGAAAATATAAAATTAAAATATCCTTTAATATTTGAAAATTTTATAATAATAACAAATATAAATAAAGTAATTTTTTACGGATATTTCACATATTATAAACGGAAACTTGCACCTATTAAAATTCAGAAATAGGCAAGATTTTGTTTAAAAGTTAGTTGATTGAATTACAGATGTAACAAATATTTAGTTAGTATTAATTTTCAGCATAAAATTAGCATCTTTGCTATAGTTTCATTTCATCTAAATGTTAAAACAGGTTATTAATTATTAAGAAAAGTAATTCCATTTTTGAAAAAAATAAATAAATAACAATTTCAATATAAATTTTACACAGTAAATATTAATAGGTTTTTAGTGAAAATATATGATAAAAAAAACATTGTCAATCATTTAATCATTCATTATTAATCCCACAATTTGTTTAATACATTCCCACTAATTCTTCTACCCTAAAAATATTTTATAATTTAAAAGATATAAAATACACATATTTTTAATTAAGTAAAACTGATATTTCAATATTTTAATGTTTAATAGAATTACTATTGTTATTTAAAATAAAAGTAGAGACAAAGAGAAAATTGTGAAATTTTAAATACTGTGATTTTAAATATTTTCTTTTCTTTAAAATATATTGTAAATTTATAAAATATTTTATTTATTTATAGAAACTACTTCTTTCTTTAACAATTTTTACATTACAATATATGCAATTCTCTTATGAAAAATAAACTAGCATATTTGAAATATTTACCATTTTTTAGTTAACATTTCTCTTTCAAAATTGGTTATTTAACATGTTTTTACTTTTGTTTCATATAAACTTACAATTTATTGCTTTAAAAGTTCTTTCTTCTTTCTTTTTATTGCTTAACTTTATAAAAAAATTTATTATGCTCACAAGATGAAAAATATCTTTCAGTTATCCCAGAATTGAGCTTTACTAGCTAGGCGGAAACTGCTGGATAGAAATCATTATTTAGAAGCAAAAAATTCTAAAGAAATTTTATTAAGCAGAAAATCCCCTAATATTTGACCTGCACATCAGAGATCATTTCATTTAATAGACAATGTGGCCTATTAATACACCCCAGTGAACACTATAAACCTTGGGATAAGTTTGGATTTGAATTCACTATCTCTAATAATTATACCTTAACCTAAAACGTCACTGCAACTTCAATATAAGATTTTGTTGTTATTGAACCAGCATACCTCTCTGCACCTAGCTCAGAATTGGGCCATACCAGTTAGTAGAAGCAGCAAGGTAGGATCTTTCATAATTTGGAAGCAGGGCTCAAGTAGAAGACCCCTTGGTATTTGACCTGCCCTCTCCCCAGAGATATCATTTCACTTGGAAGACATTGTAACAGAAACCAATTTAATGTACTCCAGCCACCTTTAGCAAATACTATCGATCTTAAGTTAAGACAAAGCTCGAACTTATTACCTTTTGATAAACTCATTAGCATAAGTTATAAATTTCAACTGTTCACAATTCTGAGTTTATTTCTAATCTACATTTAACTTTCATAGATCATTGTATGCTTTCAATCGAAGCAAAATCTCTAATGATGGTGTAATTTGAATATGTTGTGAAAATTACAATCTTTTAAAACATTGTTACTAAAGGCAAGATTTTATGAAAACAAATGAAAATATAATATCCAAAAATATATCTTCATTATATTATGATAGCTTATTATGATTTTTGAATAATGATAAACAGTCACATGTTTAAACTATGATCAGCAGTTTAAAATTTTATTGAGAAAGAATAATTGAAGACAAAAAATTTTGTAAATGAATTTTCAGGAAAAATAGCTTACTCGTATGACATTCTACAAAATACATAATTCAACAGGTATTATCTGAAGAATGGAATTTTCACTTTCAAAAGACTTCACTAATTTATTTCATTTTTATAAAATATCTACCTACAAATTTAATGTTATTATTTTTGTGTCAATCAAATATTAAAATATAATTTTTCCTAGATTAGACTATTTCTGCTCCTACACTGTATTTTCCTCATAAAATTTTTCTCATTTTGGTTCATTATTTCAAAAGGTGTACACATTTCATGTAATAAAAATTAATATAATTGTAATGAAAATAAATAAAATTATCAATATATTATTTAAAATTTATGAAATCTTTCATATAAAAAAACCATCTGTAAAAGTCTTCAATGGGTCTGAGTAAATTAAGTTTGCTTGTGAAAATGCTAAAATTACTTTGATAACAAAAAAAAAAAAAAAAAAGATAGCTAGTTCTTACAGTTTGAGAAATAAATATTTTGTGTTAGGAGATTCATTAATATAACAAAACATTCATTGTAAATTTTCAATTATTTTATTAAAAGTCCAAAAGAAAAGTTGCAGAAATATGTAATTTATGAACAATATTTCCATCTATTTAGAATCACCATCTATCATTAAAAAGATATGTAATTTCTTTATGAAAAAGCTTTTCTACACTACTTTTGATTCAAACAAAACTTGATAAATATTGAATAACAACCTATTATTTTACAAATACTAAATACATTTTTACTTAAAAGCTCTTTTTATTTTAGTATACATATTTTGCAGCCGATAAATTTTTAGAACCTAAATGAGAAATTGAATCTGTTTCTTTTGTTAATCATAAAAACTTTTAAACATACCATTTATAATTTTATGTCCTTCTTTATCAATAAATCCATTATTATTTAATGAAAATAATTTAATTTGATCATTAAAGATTCTCTCATTCTTTTAACTGCTGTATAAGTCATTTAGTGCAAGTTTTTTCAATCTTTATTCAGTACAAAGATAGTTTATCATTAGCTAATGTATGAATGAGCTCAACAATGATTGGGGATAAAATAAAAGCAAAAATATTTTCACTCAAAAATGCAATGGTCATTTCTCTAATCAGTAACTAAATAACATACAAATATTGATTTGTGAAGTAATAAATCAATGTAGTCTTTTTTTTTTTTTTTTTTTTTGATAAACACATCTTTACAAAATTTTTATGATTTTATAATGAAGTTGCTATAATTTATCCTTCTTGAATAACTAGGCTCCTTCACAAAAAGTTAAAGGTAACTAAGAATTTCTACACTTATAATACAGAAGCTGGTTCATATCTTTTTAAAATATTTATTTTTAATATACAGTAAGACACCGCTTAACGCCGTTTCGGTTTAGCGCTCTTTTATCTCAACCTGGGGATTCCACAAAATTGCTCGTAGCGTACGGGGATTCCCCAAAATATTATGCAGCGATGGATTTCAAATACATATCCGAAAGAGTGTACTTGTGTTTCTTGTTTGGTGCAGTATTGTACAGACATATTTTTATTATTGGAAACATTTGTTGACATTATTGTAAGTAGGTATTAATTTACATATTTAATACTATATTACAGTGTCAAATATTCTGATCTTTAGTTTTTACTATGGGTGATAATAAAAAAGAAAAGAAAGCAACCAGAAAAAGCATTTCACTCAAAACTAATATGGAAGTGATTAGAAGATTAGATTCTGGTGAATGTCAAACTCTAATTAGTGCTTCATTGAATTTGCCAACTTCAACAATAAGGACCATCATGAAGAATAAAGAAAAAATACTGTCATCAGCAACTACAACTACGTCAAGCTCTGCATCTAGAATTAACCATTCTAGAAATAATATCATAGAGGAAATGGAAGAACGACTGTCTATATGGATTGACGACGAAATTGACCGCAATATGCCATTAAGCCAATCTATCATAATGGAAAAAGCTAGAAGAATTTTTAATTACATTCAGGCTGAGACAATTGACACAAGTGAAACTTTTGTTACTAGTTGAGGATGGTTTAATAGATTTAAACATCGAAATAACCTTCACAACATAAAGATTACGGTAGTAGCAGCAAGCTGTGATACAAAAGCGGCGGCTGAATTTCCAGCGATATTAAAAAAAATAACTGAAGAAGGAAACTATCCTCCAGAATTGGTTTTTAATGTTGATGAAACAGGCTTGTTTTGGAAAAGAATGTCGAAACGAACATTTCTATCCTGTGAAAAGAAACGGGCACCAGGATTTAAAGCTGCAAAAGACCGCTTAACCCTTCTACTAGGTGGTAACGCAAGTGGAGATTTTAAATTAAAACCATTACTAATTTACCATTCCAAAAACCCAAGAGCGATGAAAGGCATATCTAAATCAACTTTACCTGTAATTTGGGAGTCTAATAAAAAATCATAGATAACTGCGAAAATTTTCCAGGATTGGTTCACTGAACATTTCTGCCCACTCAGTTAAACATTATTGCGAAATTAAAAAACATGAACAAAAAGCACTTCTGTTAATTGATAATGCTCCAAGCCACCCAACAAATTTATCAGACTTAACAGCATGCATTCCAATCGAAGTGGTTTTTTTGCCTCCTAACACAACTGCCTTAATTCAACCAATGATCTAAGGCGTTATATCAAATTTTAAGGCTTATTACTTGCGGCGAACCTTTAAGCAAATGTTTGAAAAAACAGACTGAGAAGAGAACCAGTCCATAAGAGAATTTTGTAAAAACTACAACATCGTGGATGCTGTAGAAAACATGGGCCTATCTTGGAATGAGGTAACAGAAAGATCTTTGAAAGGAGTATGGAAGAATATTTGGCCGGATTTAATTAAGAGCAATGACGTTGGACACTGTCGATGTGGATGAAATAGTGGAAGAGATAGTGAAATTAACGAAGCAAACCAGTTTTGAAGGGGTAAATGTGGAAGATGTCGAAGAAATAATTCAAGAAGCAGCGACTAGTCTTTCTAATGATGAGCTCAAGGAATTAACTGAACAAGGAGAAAACAAAAATGTTGACAGCAGTGATTCAGAAGAAGAGCAAAAGGAACTTTCGATGGCGTCTGTAAAAAGGAGTTTGTCTACCATAACTGAAATAATGGATCAATTCATTGAAAATGATCCGAATTTTAACAGGAGCTCAAAAGTAAGGCGTGGTGTTAGAGATGCTCTATCCGTTTATGAAGAACTTTTAAGAGAACAACGCAAAAGAAAAAGGCAAACAACATTAGATGCTTTTGTCACAGAAAGGCAGGACACTGAAAATGCGGAAAGGTAACAAATTATTACTGACTTAGAATTTTATTTGTTTTTTTAAGAATATTCGTTTTGTTATCTATACAAAGTTATTTTGTTTATTTTGTTTTTATTTTTGCAAGAAGTAATAATGTGGTATTAATTTGGGCTTTAAGAAATAAATGTTAGGTTTTTTTTTTTATTAAAAAAATACACTTTTTAAATTTAATACCTAATTAATTTCCTAGCCATCTTCCCCTAACCCCAATATTTACATGTAAAGATAGCCTCGTTTTGAATTACGCTCTACTTTGATGGAACGTATCCCTCGCGTTAAGCGGGGTCTTACTGTATTTATTTCTAACAGCAATAACAAATATATATTTGTTTATGTGAATTCTAAAACCAACATTTCTGTGTTCTTAATCCAAATCCACAACAATGATATATTATAAAAATTTCCATGTTCAGCTCCACTAAAGACTGCATGAATGTTTTAGAAACATTACCAATGTAAGAAAAAGTTAATTTTCAGATTTTCCCCAGTTACATCATAACCAATCTAATTAGATTTGTATCCAAATAGGAATTTAAAATTATAAACCTCATAATGTAAATAATTTAAATTTGAGATAGAACTTGTCTTACAGTCTCTTTATTTGAGTTATAATCACATTATTGATTGCAGATAGATTTTACATTTAACTAAAAATTTATTTTAATTCAACAAAAAATTAACTAAAATATAAATGTTGAATTAAAATCTTACCTTTGAAATATACAAAAAATAGAAATTTGCCCTAGTATTGATAAATGGAACTCCTGTACAACTTCGCTAATATTACTTTTCATAGGGTTTTCAGTAGCTTACTGGCATCAAATTATATCAGCATAAAAATAAAGAAAACTCAGGACACTAGTATTTAGTTTAAGTTACACATTCTCAAAAACTATAAAAGTGTAAATCCTATTGTTACATTAAAAAAAAATTACTCAAAAAATCTAAAGATAAATCCTAAAATATATGTCATAAATTTTGCTCTTAGCTGTTTAAAAATTTATAAATGTATTACCGTATTTTCTTGTATATAATCCGCAGATTATGTGTTAAAAAAGTTCTGAATTTTGTTGTGCTTATTATACGCCGCCGCGGATTATCTGATAAAAAAAACATTCTCCATCAGAAAAGCTTACAAGAAAGTTTTTAAAGAAATACTCATTATGTTTCATAAAATAAATAACTGGAAGTACCAGGACACACCTGAGTACTTTAAACTATAATCGGCTTTGTGCAATTACGTTCAAAAACGAATTCGGATCCTCTTAAAGATTTTACGGTTGTAAATTCGCTAACGTCATTTTGCAATTTGCCTTGACGTGAGTTGTTTCGTTTTGAACATTTCAAATTCGTTTATCGTCATATTAAAGCGAAAATTTTTAAGTTACACAGCAGATTTTAAATTAAAAGCTATAGCGAAAGCAAATAAAAACAATGGCGTCAAATGTGTTAATGTGAAGTGAAAAACAAAGCACGCGCGGTATAAAAAAAAAATTGTATAAAATACGCAATTTGTAAATAATCAATTTCTTTCATTTAAATATTAACGAAGCAAATATATATTAATTTAAATATGTCTAACATCGTTTTAAAAGTTATTAGATGCTAAATATCGATAAGTTTTACAAGACTCTTCTCAAAATTATCGCTTTTGATTGATCTTGTGCTTTCAGATCTAGACTGATATTTTTCATAATAAATGCTTTTTTCTATACAATTTATTGCATTTTTAATCCTACTGCACATTTTTTTATGTTATGTGACACCAATATTATCAACAGTACATATTTTAGACTATTCGCCGAAAAAAAAATGCCACGGATTATACGCCGCTGCGGATTATATACAGGAAAATACAATAATTGGGATTTTATATGCTGTCTCGGAAAAATTTCGACAAAACAGACGAGAAAAGGTTTTAAAAAGTTTGAGAACCACTTAATCTATATAATTTGGATTTAATACCAAACTAGACTTTGAAAAAAAGTAAACTTAATGAATATCATGTAGGATACTTTTTAAGGAATTCATCCTTCCACTATAACTTTTTTTTACTTAAAATAAAACAAATTACCTGAGGCAAACGTATAACAAATTAATCCAAGACCTAAATTTTTTCCTCTTAGATGTTGATTAACTTTAAAGCTAATTGCAATGTTACAAACTAAAAAAATTAAATATAGACAATTTGTATTAAAAAATAATTATGCATAAATATTTCAGCATTACAAATTAGTTTCCCAGTGCATAATTTCAATTTGTCAACACTAAAAATAAATTAAAAATAAGTTAAACATCTAAATTTAACATCAGAAGTAAATATCAAACCTGTATTCTATGCCTTCTGAAAATGGATCTAAAGAATCAACAAGGTCCAATTCTGCATCACCACCCAATGTCATCATTTGATATAATTCTTTAACTTTTAAAGTAATGATATTAAAACCTCTCATGAATTCCTGCATTCGAAGTTTTCTTAAAGTTTCATAATGCTGTCTGTAATGGTCTCTCTGAGCTACAGTTGCTTCCAAATCTTTTACCTTTTGACGATAAATTTCTTCCTAAAACAAAAGGTTAAAAACGTAAACATTAAAATAATAATTTTCACATCTAATTTAAATACTAATAAATTAAATACAGTTGATTACAATAATAATGACCTCAAATTTAGTTTCAGTTGAAATAAACAAAATTCCAATAGCCATAAAAATGTCAATCACTTTGCTTTCAATGCTATAAATTAAAAAAATTACAATCTAAATACAGTAATATGACAAGATGATATATCTAAATATTATATTTTTCTTCTCGATTTTTTTTTCACTATATTTTCTGTATAAAATCTAACAATTAAAACTGAAAAAAAGTAATGTATTCTAAAAATTTCTTTTCTATCATTAGTTGCTGTTGTTTAAAAAGTTAAAATTTGTAATAATTTTTTTCAAAACTTAGTGATTTTGTATTATTGCTGATTATTCATAATCATCAGTAAACTTAATAAATATGATAAATTACTAAATATCTATTTCATTTGCCAATTAACTCATAAAATCCTTAACTTATAAAGGGGAATGTAATACAAGTCCATAACTTCTCCAAAAATCATCCAGCTTAGCTACAGTGTCACATGACGTATGCCATCGCTAAACAATGTGGGCTCTCAGACTGTCATTGGAGGTCTCATTTGATATCAAATGTATAATTTTAGTATTTTTAATTTCGTGCTTGATAGGCACTTTCTCATTTACTTCTTTTTTAAATAAAATATTGAATAATGATGATGTGTATGGGTATTTTAATTACAAATAAATTAAAGACTGATATTTGTGACAAGTAGAGTAAAAATTGAAAAATAAAAAGCTGCTTTGATAAGAGTTGATAATTATTTTAATTGTTTACACATCATAGGGAATTGCTGAAATTCCAAGCAATTATAGTAGGAGTAAAAAAGAGAGTACTTCCATATTCAAGAGATTGGATAAGTATTTTTAAAATTTGTATTGAGAGAATTTTAGGATTAATATTTGGCAAGACCAAGAGCACAAACAAAAATATTCTGGAAAACAACTGAAATTCCATAAAATATTTGTAGAAATAGACATCAAAATTATAAAATAGATCTTTATTTGAACTTTAAAATTTTAAAAAGAAAAACAAACTGCATGATATTTTTAGAAACTAAAAATGTATACAAATTTAAAAGTGGACATTAAATGTATTGTTTACAGCAGTTTATTAAGTTAATCTCAAAATGTTAATAATTTTAATTTTAATGAAGCAGCAAAGAAAAAGGTTTAGATGACACATAATCTGTTGTGATCAGATATCATACGCTGGATTTGCAAAATGCTAAAGAAAATAAAGAACTAGGTTTATAAGCCATCTACTAACAAAATAATTAATAAGAAAAATTAGTAGCTCTCAATAAAAATTGCCAACAATAAAATTGGTTTATAACTGCATTATACTGACAATTATTTCGATACTGCAAAGTGGGCATCCTAAAACCAAAAGTTGTTGTAAAGCTTCTTAATGTATCCACTGCATATTTGCCTTCTGAGAAGACTTTTCACTGATATTGAGCTGTATTCATGTGTTACAGGGGAGTAAATCCTGTAACATGTGAATCTGGAAAACTCTCAATCATCTGTTCTGAAAGATGTATGTGAAAAAAAAAAATGCTCTCCCACTGTTTAACAGTGGCAGGGATTAAACCTAAGACCTTCCAAAAAAGTGCTCACTAACTACTAGGTCCTGATGAATCAACACACAAATCACAATTGTACAGTATGGCAATATTTTAAACCTTATTGTTATTTCTACAACATCCTTATGATTTATTTAAGCATTACAACCAAATAATAAAATACTCAGGCTTTTATTTATTTTTATTTTAATTCACTAAATTTATAGGAGTTAAAATATTAATTATAAAAACTGAAATGTCAATAAAAAATCTATCTTTAAAACTTATAAAAAAATCTTTAAAACTATCTCATGGTATGGAGTGAGATTGTTAACCTGGTCAGGATTTTGCATCAATAATCCTAATTTTAAAGGGGGAGGATCAAGAAGTTAAGCCATAACATTTATATTTTTGCACTCTTTTAAATGATCACAAATAACAAACTAACACTTAATAAAATATTATTGTTACTATACTTGAAATCTGAATACAATTTAACATCCATTAAAATCTAAAATATGCTGTCTCCAGCACATTTAGATTTTGATAAAGAAAATAAGAAATGCTTACACAATTTAAAACTATTTTTCAGTAGACAATATTCAAAATGTAATTTTTATATTAGAAACCTTAGGTTCATTGATTTAATTATATACATTCTGAGTGTCATTACTGTTTTCCACTTCCAAAAATGCATTGAAATTGTAATTATTTGCATATCACAGCTACTTCCTCTCATAAACTTCACATATGTTGTGTATCACCTTCTTGGTGTAACAATTTAATTAATCAATTTTGATTAATTAAATTTACATTGCAATGAGTGAAATTTATAATATAATTTGACAAGAATTATTAATTCCGATTATAGTGGAGTTATTTTACAGAATAGAAATTTTTGCATCACTCAGGTACATTATTTTTTATACTTATGTTTCATATGTATTGTTGGTCGAAAACAAATGTTGCTTATAACATAACTTTAATTATTATGTCATTATCAAGAATCTTTCTGTGTTGTTATAACCAAGGTAAACTGTAGAAAAAAATATACTAGCTAAAAAATTTTAAATAAGAAAAAATAAGAATGAATGCACAAAACATATCCTGATATTGTAATGATGTCAAACTTATTCAAGTTGAATTACTGTGTCGTCCAGAGCATACAAAACAAAAATGTACTTATAAAGTTAAGAATATTATGAAAATCATATTGTAAGCTTTCTTTTTTTATTTATTTCTATTCAATCGATATCAATGATTTAGAAAACTACATTTTTAATTACTAAATAAAAATATCACATTATTAAAATTATTAATTTGTTTAATATTAAACTTTTGTAGCTCCTAATCATAGAATATATATATATATAATAAAGATTTCCCAATCAAAAAATTTAAAACTGAAATACCTTTCTCTTAAACTCAGCAATTGCACTTAAATCAGGATTCATGTCATTTATTCGATTCTTGAGATTACCTATTTCCATATGGGTTTTCTTAATAGGTACATTTTGTAATTCTTCAGGTGTCAAAATTGGTAACTCAGTTGGGCCACCTTCAATTTCATGCAATTCTAATTGTGATACCTAAAAATAAATTAAATTAGTAATTAGATGCCAAATAAAGCTAATAGAAATAGATTATAAAAAAAATTTCTCTAATAAAATAAATAACAAGATTTTACCTTTTTCAAAACGTTTTACATTATTTAGTATGATGAATAGATGTAAAATTTCCAAAATATGATGAATGCATATCTGTCATCAAAAGCTATATTTACTTACCTAATTTTTAATTTAATAAATACAAGAAATTATCATTATATATATATATATATATATATATATATATATATAT
>JAPDSC010075053.1:74991-119142 GCA_026290005.1 Latrodectus geometricus | reverse complement strand
TGCGCATATTTTGAAAATTAAGATTTGAAGTAAATAGGATATTATACGTCAACGAGATTCAAATAATAAAAACAAATATTTCTACTTCTTTATATCACTAAGAAAGTTATATTGTCATTAAAGTAAAGGTTAGAAATATATATGGAAAATAAAAAATAAAATTCAAAACTTAAATCTTATTAGTTATTTCAGTATGAGACGCAAAAGAAAAAATATTAAAAGCTATAAAGATAATACTACATTATAAGTTGTAAATTTACATTTATGTTTAAAAAAGTAAACATTTATATTTAAAAAAAATACTCACATAAATTATCAATATTTGAAAATATTCATTACCTCTTAGTTGTTGTATCATTATATATGTTGACAACTTTTTTAATATTTATTAAATTTTTTTATGCTTTTCTTTTCTTAAACTCACTGTTTATTTATGATTCTTAAATTACCGATAACAATATCAAAGCTGTTAATGAGTAATATATCCGCATTAATGCAAAAATTACTTATATGAATTTTTATTCTTTTATTTCAATAAATAATATTTTAATTTTAATTTTATATACATATATATATATATATATATATATATATATATATATATAATATAATATAATATAATATAATATAATTTAAAGATTTGGAATTGATATTTAGTTTTTTCATAAAATTATTTCTTTTTTGTATATAAAACTAATATATAACACATTTAAGTTTACAGTATTTCAATATCTAATTAATATCTTGTTATTTAAATTGTAATGTTTCATATTTTTAAGGAATATTTAAATTTTTAAAATAAATTGTATCTTTTTAAATGTAGTAATATACCTTAGAAAAATTATAAAAATGACTTTCTTAATTTTTTTGCAAAACTACATTTAAAATTTTTCTTTTTAATGTAATTAATAACAGCATACAGTTTTGAAAAAATTTTTCCAAGTTTTTGAACATTCAAAAACTTATTTATACCAAATTATAAGAAACATTATAATAAGTTGCGTATCACGCTCATTTTGTATTTAAGAAAAATCCTCTAAATGAATTATGTGATACCACCAAAAACATCTCTCATAAAATCAGTAAAAAATAACTATGAGAACTGTAGAAAAGAAATATGTGATGATTAACTAATATAAACTTAACTATCAATTATGAAAAGATAAATTACAGCTCTTTCCATATTTGAGAGGAATTTTTATTCGTTCTCGCTTTCTTGTTTCTAAAATTCCTCTTCTTTAAAATCCTTTATTCTATATTAAATAAAAATTTTGTATATTCATCTATGTTATTTTGAATATTATAAGTTATAGGCAACTTTTACGTTAATTTATATTTATACAATATTTTATGAAAGTTAAAAATCTATACGTTGATCGTGTTTTCTCTAAGTTTTACAAAAAACTTGATAACAATACAAAATATCACGAACTAAAGTAAATGAAAAAATATGATAATTTTAACTTTATGTTCTGACGGGTTTTCATTCTTATTCTATAAACAAAAAATTTTTCATATAATTTAGTTTTCAAAGAATAATAGTGGTTCTTCCAAAATTTCTAAATAATGATGATACTTGTAAATATAAAGTATATAAAAAAGAAATTTAGTTCGTTATTTCTAATTAAAAGTAAGTTGCATTTTTAAAAACGTACACTATAAATATAACTGCATAGTTTTGATCTATTATTCATTCAGAAGTCTCTGCAAGCTTCGAAAATGTTTTCATTGTCAAGCTGCATAAAAATGGACCATTATAAATGGTTACACACGGGGAATAAGTTGCCTCCCTCTAGAAACATACGGATCTATAAATAGATCATTACCCTGATGCACTCCCTTGCACCTTACCTTCCGTTTCACTCCTACAAAAGTCTATTTTTAAATTCAAGGGCGCATACCGATCTAGTAACCGACATAACGACAGTGAAATTCGTTTTATTCACTTTAATTCATATCACGGTCGAAATTCTTTTAAAAAATGATGTAATGTTTTTAATTTGCATATAATGTTTTGTTAAATTGTCCTTAATTTTTCTTTAGCTATGAAATAAACGTAGTTTAAGGTATATATAAGATATTAAAAAAAAGCTTTATTATTTAATGTTATAAAAAAATTTAATGTGAAAAAAGTATGTTATATAAATATGTTTGCAGGGACAAATTTACAATAATAAGGAATTCAAATACTAAAATAGGAAAAATGAATATTATTATTAATAAATTGCCTGATATAGTTTACCACAAGAATCTTCCTGTTTTAGATTATAAACATCTTTTTGTGTTCTTGAGCTCAAGTGTTTGATCCATTAATAACAGCTGATCACTGTCTAATACACCAGCAGTTTCATCTCTTATGCTATCACTTTAGATCTTATTAGTTACTGTAATGCAAAAATGCTAGGATTACCTGAATTAATCCTTTTTGTTTGATTTCTAACATCAAATCATTGTTTTCTATGATAACTGAACCCAAATACTAATAAACTTTATAAACTCTTTCAAACTTTGCTTTTACATTTATCTTAAATTCCTTATTTGTAATGGTTTATTTACAATGCATAATCATATATAAGTTTTTTATATTGATTTCTAATCGAAAAATATCAGCCTATCTAACTAACTTGTTAAATAATTCAATTAAAGCATTCTTGCTGTTAGCTATCAAAATTATATCGTCTACCAATGCCAAAACTTGCGTTATTCTGTTGGAACTTTTACCACCTCTATTTGATAATGTGCTACGTATCACTTTCCATGCATTAAATGAGAATGTAGATAATATGCCCACCTTTCCCAACCATTTAAGTATATATTAATCTTTAATTTATTGTACGTTTGATATCCTAAATATGTGAAAAAATATGTTCTTATGTTTATAAGCAGCTTTGTAGATTTTTCAAGTAAAGAAAATTGCATTTATTATTTAAAATTTTGAATAAAAACATTTTCTTTACATAAATAAGCTTTTTGTAAAATAAAATGTTACATAAACATTAATATCAAAATTATTAATTCAATAAGCAAATGTTTTTCATAATGTAAGCGCAATAGATATGAAAATAATGAGAATAAATTTAAATTCAAAATGTTAAATACAAAAAACAGAATTCTAACCTTAAATAATATCATTGGAAAATTAT
Organism: Latrodectus geometricus; assembly: GCA_026290005.1. Lineage (NCBI taxonomy): Eukaryota > Metazoa > Arthropoda > Arachnida > Araneae > Theridiidae > Latrodectus > Latrodectus geometricus. Next base: position 115,999 of record JAPDSC010075053.1, on the reverse strand, counting down.
TAAAATTACTTTTACATTAGTAAACTTAAATTAGATTGAAAAATTATTTTATTAATTCTTGAAATTAAGTCCATATTATGCTGACATTTTTTTAAGTAAACCACTATTTTTTTACCTGAATGAATAATGAAATGTAGATTTAAACCTTTAACTTTTATCTGATCATTATTGCCAAAGATAAATAAGAAGCCGTAAAAATTTAATTTGTGTGAAATTCGTGTAAAACCATGCAATAATTTAAACTTGAGTTGTCTAAATTTGTCCAATTTAATATTTAATAATTCGCACAAAATAAAGACCAAACATTAACAAGCTTAGTATTGAAAGATGTGAAAGAATACAAGTATATTAAAGAATATACTCTTGAGGTAATTTGTATGGAATTTCACTTTAGATATAGACAAGAGTATACTTTGATGGGTAGATTTTTTATCAATTGTGAACTGTATCCAAATATAATACACCAATCGAAATAAATCACTAAAAATCAAAACACACTCCCAAATTAAAATCAAATTAGCTCTTAAATAATTTTTTTAAAATGTAATCAAACAATTTTTCAGAGAATGTTTATAGGGAGCAGGCGAAATTCATTTAAAACGAGGCTATAAATTCTTTGCAAGACTGCAGCAGAGGGAAAAGAAAAAATAGGAGGAGCCTAAAAACAGCGGCACGCGCATGGCACGCAGTGCTATTTTTTATTCTTTAACATTATTTTTATTCCACTGTGGGAGGGAGGAGGAGCCCACGGACTCTGTATGCTCAGCCGTAAACATATTAAATCTAAATTTCGCGTTCTTTCACATCTGGTACGTCGCGCCCCAAGGGGAAAAAAGAAATTGCCTGGCTATCTTTTTCCACGGTGCATTTTTAAAGAAGAATGGGAGAAAGGAGGAATTTCGCTTTCATTCTCATCTTCTCTCTCTTTTTTATGCTGTTTAATTTCTTATGGCCCGAGCATTTTCACTCTGGCCAGTTTTCACTCCCCCTCCCGAATACCCTCAGCTGTTGGGCTTTTGTATTTGACTTATGAATTATATATCGTAGGAAAGCTTTCTCCCACACCTGGCACGTGTTTACAGTTAAACGTTTGAGACTTGCACCTTCCCCTCTTCTATACAATATTTTAATCTGATACATTCCTTTCATAAGCGTCAGTAAGAGTTCAATTTAAAACCACTCATTCAAAATTATAGCAAGCATTTATAATTATTTGTCGGAGGAAAATTTTTTAAAATTTGTTCTAATTTTTCTTATTTGTTGTAATACATTCAGTTGTTAATAGGGAAAACGTACTTCGTAGATCAATAAGTTCTAATTTTATCAAATATAATGTTTTTGAAGTTTATTTTTTAATTAATGAATAATTTTATGCATTTTGATTTTTATCTTAATACTTATAAAAATATTAGTAAATCCGTTTTCGACAATAATGAGTATTTTACGAATAAAGAATTACATGAACACTTAATTTATGCATTACTTATTCAAACATTTATTATTAAATTATAGAGAAAATTCTTATTTTTAAAATAGCGTTAATTAGAAAATAATTGTTAAATAAATTATTAAAATTTTATAGATTTGATAAAAAAAATATTAAAAACAATAAAATTTTCATTTTTCATTACCTAAAAATTTTATCTAAGTTACAATTTAAATTTTATTGTATGCATAGTAATTTAGCGTAATAATTTATAAAAGTGTAAAAGCATAGATGTAGATTGAATATAAAATTGTTTTGTTACAGAGTAAGTTTAAATTATTGAATAGTATTTCTTTTTTATTAATGTATTTGTTTAATCCCAATTTTCTGGTATTATTATTATTACTAAAATGAGAAAAAAACCACAACTGATGATCGAAGAAAACAAGTTAAAATTTTCATATTAAACTATGTGTGTAACTTTCAAAAGATAACATTGTATTTTTGAAAAAAAAATATCAGAATTACATAATTATTTACTAAATTTATCCATTTTAAACAGCTTCTTTAGTAATGGTTTCATGTATAAAAAATTCTAGAATTACAATTATGTGTTCGATGTCACTTAATGTCATTTAAATATTTTTTTATAAATATTCAAATTGCGTAAATTTTTATCTTATTATGAATTGAATTTTTTAAGGAAAACATCTTAGATTAATTTGCTATTACTGAAGAGTATAAAAATATTTCTTATTTCTGAATCATAAATGTATACATCATGGACTAATATTTCTTGATTGTCATATATGAATTTATAGGAGTATATTTAAGCCCTAACACCATTTGAATGTTCCATGCAAATATCAAAAATGTCTATGAAAAACTGAATATATCCTAAAAGCTCTGATTAACAATGATCTCATTTAAGACTTTTTAATTTGTTGGGAATTTTCTCTCTGAACTAAATTAAGAATCATTTTAAAAAATTACAATGAATTTTTACTAAATTTTTAAATGCTAAATATAGTTTGAATTGGTATTATTTTAAGTTTTTAAAATGTTTACATTTTACAAAATTGTAATTTTTTTAAAATATTCTTTCTTTTCAAATTAATTTGTCTTTACAAAACAGTACTTGATTAAATTATAAATGATAATTTATGATTTCTATGCAGTTAACCTAAAATGTTATTAAAAAAGTTAAAAATTTGTTTCTGTGTAGAATAAATTGCAGAAATTTAATTTTTGACTGTAAAAGTTAAACAAATGAACGTTAATATAATATTTTATAAATATTTTTGCGATTACATATTTTTATTTAACTATTCTATAAACTTAATCTCAAAAGATTAGATAATATTGTTGCTATGTTTGATGTTTTGAATCAAGTTAAAATTTGATAATTTAAAAGTATGAAAGGCAATGTTTTGTAAGACGCAACGAAGAAAATATTACCGTGGAGAAAGAGATTTACTCAATTAAATTACTTAAAATATTAAATTTTATCTTCAAAAAAATAAATTCTCTAATGTCTCAAAAAATTCCCAACAATTATCTTCGACTTATTTATACAAAATATTTGACAATGTGTGTTTCACTTCTTAAATTAATTTATTTATAGGTAAGTGTATTACGTACGAATAATAAATATTATTACTAAGAAATAAAAGTAAGTGAGAGAAAACTTTGTTGTCATTGAAGTTCAGAAAAATTATATGTCAGATTTTTAGAATTTAAAAAAAAATGCTTAATTATTTAATACAATCGAAAACTATAACGGGGTTTATAAATAAACCCCAAAAATTAATTACTGATATTAAAATGAATTATTTCTTTAAATTATTATTTTTTAAAAAATAAAAAATATCTGAGATGATGATTAAAGTGAAATAATTATAGTGCATCTTTAAAATGTATTTATATTGATTTAAAAATGATTATTTTATTAAGAGTGAAATCACTATATAAAAACAAGCAGTTGTGGACTGCTGACCAACTACAAGAGATCAGTCGACATATATTCCTTGTTGTTAATTAATAATTCTCAAATTTTTCCGGCATGTAAGTAATTCCCCTGCCTTATGAAACTTTTCATTTATTTTTTCTTGGCTTCATGAAAAATAAAGATATTCATCAGTTACAAAGTGATTTGCTTTCTTTACTAAATTTGAATTTTCCAACTAAAAATAAAAAAATTAGATAGAAGAGGGAAAAGAAACTAAAGCATCTGTTTTCTAGTTTATGTTTGTATCTAGTATAAGTAGCGAAAGATAAATTTTGCGCCAACTACCTGAAATCCTCTAGATGGACGAAATTCCTCCATTCTTTCTGAAAAACGGACGCGCAAGAGAGTTATGGGCGATCGCCGTCAGAGCCGACTGAAAAATATAGCCCGAAGGACCTGTAAATTGACGTTGGCTTACGGATACCGGATACGTCATTAAAAAAAAGTCAATTTTGTAGGGAGTAACGGGTCCAACTTAATCCCCAAGATGTCCTCTGCCACATCCACCTTCTTGACAAATGCGACTCCAGAGGAGTTGATCCGTTTCTTTGGAAATGAAACTTACTTGACATCCTCGACGCCCATTCGAAGTCTTAACACAGCTTACACTCCTTCGATCTTCATCTTAATTCACTGAGAAAATTTTTCTACTTCTTCCTTTTTTATTTCGAAGATTAAGGAGAAGAGAAGTTGCGAAGACTTCAACTTAATCTTTTCTTCCTTTCTCTTTTCTCCATTTATTCTTTGGTTTTTATTTTTATAGTATTGTCACACAAATATTTTTCATTTTTGTTATTGCTGCATGGGTCCCTACACTTGCGCTTGTCACGTGACGCTTGTCCATGATGCCTTGACATAAATACGACGTTCATGAGATAGCGTTGCTTTAGGAAGCAGTGACTGGATAGAAGAGACAAGATGCTTATCACAATCTTTTGATTGAAGCTTTTATTGATACCGATATCCTATTCCCAGCTTTTGTTTTAAACATGTGGTGAATTCATTGGCACGAAAAATAAAACAATCAATCATTTCTATCTGTATGACACGTAATAGTTCTTCAAAACTATAAAATGTTGTTGGTGGAAACAATATACTGCTCAAATTTCACATGCAATCAGTAATTTGGCAACCAAATATCATTTTTCGTTCATTATAAGATTGTATTTTCACTAATCACTTGTGCCTTTTTTAAAAAAAATAATACTTTTCATTTTTGCTATTGACGCATTTTTTAAAAAACTATTTTGTAAAAAGTATTCCAGTAAAAATTTATTTTTTTATTACATTATAACTATGTATCTTTAGTAATAGCCTTATTCAGTTAATTCTGAAATATACGAAAATAAACAAGATTTCAAAGTAGTACAAAACATTAGTAATTTCCAATAGCTTCTAAGGATCTAAAATCAGATTTAACACCGAGCTATTAGAACAGTCATGATTCTCAAATATATATACAATCTAAGCTTCTATAGCTGATAATCTAGTCAAAATTCTCAGATTTGTTCAAAACTCTCTTTTGAGATGCAAAATCTGCTTTACATGTAGATGGCGTATTAAGAAAGATGTAAATACATTTGTGGCTGTGGGCATAAGCATAATCTTTTTCAAAAATAAAATTTATTGTTAATTGGGCAATCAATTAACAATAAATTGGTTCTTAAAGTAGCCTAGTGGTAAGGTAGTACTCTTCGTAGCTTACTATACTTCTGTTGAACAACAAGAGATAAATATTGCGCTTTTGCCTGAATGTCTGTAGGAATGAGTGCTTGGAAGTATTCCAACTTACGCCATAGATTCTAAAATGTTTTACAATGACCTTCCGCCATTAAGCTGTTCATTACATGGTGTCAGAAAATATTGTTGCAAAACATTATTCCATAAGAATGCTGGCAAAATGGGGGATCCGATGCCGTGCATATTTCTCTGCAACACCGAAAGATTACGCTCGAATGACAATTTTAAATGAAAGAAAATATCAGGCATTCTCAAAACAACTGAACAATAGCAACAAACTTACTGAACGATGTTACGTTGTTTAAAAGAATACATAGTGGTGCAAGTGGCTTTACAGTGAATTCATAACAGCATTAATAATACCTTAAATTAATTACAAAAGCTGTGATCAAAATTAGAAGTGTTAGAAACATAAATTGTGTTTTAATGCAGTTATAGAATATCATCCGGATATAAGTTTTATTCCATTCCATATGATCGTATTAAATTCAGTCTCGGATAAAAATTCGGTGGACAAACCGAATAAAAAGTTCATTTATACAGTATTATTTTTATACACATAATTTAAATAGATTAAAAATAATATTTCAGTTACAATTTTATAATGTCATGAGCTGTTCTGTGATTGAACTCTCTTCTCTCTTTGTTTCGACATATTTCCAGATTAACTTCTATATTTTATGTTTATCTTTAATTTCATCTACTTATTAGGCCTAAAAGGTTTTCTATATTATTTTTAAAACAGCTTATCTTTGTATCATATATATTTTCATATAGACATATTGTATACGTAAATATATATATTATATATGAATGAAAATGCATTTAGTGTAGCGATAAAATCGCTTACCATTATACTAAATATATTTTCGTGCATAGAAATGCATTTTCTCGATAAATAAATGCATATTTTTTTAAATATTATTTTTAGAAAAGTTTTTCATGTTTTTTGTATCTCTTACAATTTTATGTACCGTAAGTAATATGTAACGTAGAATTCTCGTTATCTCTTACAATTTATTTTTAATATACCAAAGCTGCGCATTTAAATTTGTTTACTTCTTAGAAAAAATCAATGATTTACTTTGATGAAACATTTTTAATGTAAGCAATGCATTTAATAAACTTTTTTTTTTCACTTTCCTACTCAAAAAAATTTTAAGTTGGAAATTTAATAAAATTCTTAAAAAAAATTATAAAAGAAGAGTAAGCTTCTATCTAAAATTATTTTTAGTGAATTTCAATAAAAATTTGTGTTATCTGAAAATTTTTAAATTATTTATATTAATTTTTAATATTTTTAAGTCCATTTACTAAGCAGTTTAATAAAGATTTCGTCGCATATACAGTTGTAAGCGGCTTTTACGTAGCAAATGTATAGCGCTTAACAAAGAACTATGCACTCTTTAAACACATTCAAATGTGTCAGATGAAAAAAACAATCTATAGCAGCTAACCAGATTCCAATCAGCTGCTCTTTCAAGCACCCGACTTCTCCTTTTTTTACGAGACAGTCGATCAGGCTTGATAAGCCCATAATGACCCGTGTGACCACTGGCCAACACTTAATGACCGATAGATTGGCCCTGTGGTCACTACCTCTAGGGAGTCAATACCCCTGCAAGTGCTTAATGTAAGCAACTCTTGAAGGGTGCTTTTATTTGCTTCTTTTCCTCTTTTCTCCATCTTCTTTTTTATCCCTTTCTGACTCTTGTCTTTTCTCGCCTCGGGTCTCCACGTTTAATCAAAGACCCGGGCATCGAAAATCCGTGCCCTGCTCCATTGATGGAATAATAATAAACACATCGGTGCTTAAAAAACCACCGCCCAACTTTTTTCGTAAAGTTTATAACCACCGTTACGTTCAAAGCACCTGGTTTAATAGCATTTGATAAACACTTTCAGTTCTAGAGGGCATGACGGTCTCTTCGTTTTTGCCTCCTTTGCCTTGTATTTTCTTTTATATGTGTGACCGTGCCGTTTTCCTTCCCTCCTTTGTGAACAAAGTCGTTTGCTTTCTCTGAAATCGAAGAACTCACAAAAAGGGCAGGCGACTTGGTTTTCACTTGTTTTATTACGTTGTTTTATTAGAAGTTTGAGCTGCAAGATATGGTTTTATTTTTGGTTATATCGAGAGAAGCCACGAATTTTTATTTTTATTATAAATGGAAGTCATTTTTATTTATATATTTTTCCAAAACATTAAATAGTTAAAGTATCAGATGTATAGTATAAAAAATATGATAAATTCTTAATGTTTTCTTTCCTATAAGCTAATCTTATAATATTGTGAAAAATGTCCTAACAAAATATACATTCACAGAAAATTGATTTTTAAAGTATAAGGTATTTTATTTCAAGTTTTTTATTTACTATATTTCCTATACTTTGGCTTTGCATGAAATTTTGATATATACTTGATTCAATGTACTTCTTGGTTTATAATTTCATTAGATCGTTTAAAATGCAAAAAATAATGAGTATGGTATAATAAATTTTGTTTTGAAAGAATTTCTTTACATCGAAATAAAAGTTTTGGCACAAAATATCTGAAAAATATTTTTTAATAATTTTATTAATTAGATATTTATAGTTATAAATGCAGTATTTTATAATAAAATCTTGAAATTTTTAAACTATAAAGAGGAAAATGAGAAGCTCGTCATTTTATTTAATTGATTTTACATGACAATGTCTTAGTATCTATATAAAATCTTTAAAATATATAATTGCTCAATGTGACTTAAAGTAATGAAAAAAATTATGAATAACTTTAATTTGTACTGATATCAACTAGATGGTGTGTTGAATAAATGAACAAATATTTGCTTTTTTTTAATTTTTAAAACGATTACTACCGTGTTTCAGTTCTTATATTTAGTTAAAGTTTAGATATGTATATGTATTATGCATTTAGCGTATAAGCAACAAATTAAATGAACACAACATTCCTTTATTATAAAATTATCAAAATATATGGCAACAGCAAACAATCCCATGGATCAAGTACAATATACATTTGCTTCGATTGTATAGAATTATAAGCATTTGTTTCAAACATTAAATAATGTTAAAAATTACTTTGCTCATGACATGGAATTTATAATCAAACTTAACTCTTCATTCAGAAAATCGGAAAAAGTGGGATAAAATTATGCTGTTGTTGAAAAATAAAGGCTGATGAATTCATTTTGTTATACTTGCTTCATTGATTGAATTATTTTCAATTTAGTAATAAATTATGTAGTTAACTATAATATTTTGTAAAATTAACCAAACATAGACAATTTATATCAAAAACATTCAAAAGAAAGCAACAGAACTGTAAGTCACATCTTTGTTAGTTTCTAAAAATATATGCATGATAAAAATATTTTTATAAGTTGCATTTGGTAAATCAGAGACTACGAGATAATTTAACAAGATTTCTTTTACAGATAAACAGACTTGCACCATAACGTGAAAATAATTCCAGTTAAAAGTGTTCGTACAAAAAATCTGAAATTCTTACACTTTGAGTTCAGTGTAAAAAGATAAAAAGCAAATATTATATATATATATATATATATAATCATGTGATTACGCAAAAGTTTTATTGACATATGCCTTACGGAGAAACCAGTACTTCGTTTGAAGTTGTTTGACTGTTGAAAAATAACATGAAATTCAACAAACTGAAATTTTGAATAGAATTTTTTGATTATCTCGAAATATCATATTTTCTAGAGTATCTCTTATGTAAATATTTCAGAAAGTGACAATAGGGATCATGATATTGTCTTTATTTTTCTAATATATAATTTTCTTTTGATATTTTAAATAAGTTGCATTATATATTTGATCACTAAATTATTCCAACATTCATGATTTCTAACAAATGCTCATATTTCATCAAACTTTAAATGTAATCAATTTAAATGCAAAAACTTCAAATCTCCTTTGAAATAGTTTTAAAAATGATTGTAAATTTGATTTAAATTTCTGATTACTTAAGCAAAAAACATCTGAAAATTTGCTATTTTTTTTAATTGAATTCTGATGAGTTTTTAGAAATAGAAATCTTATTATAGGGCTATAATGACATTAAATTCATGTTAAAATTGTTTGATAAATAAATTAAAATCTGAACTCTTAATTTTATAGCTGAATATTTTTCTCTATTAAAAACATTTTTAATATTGTGGGCCAGCTTTATTAGATTACATTTTTAAAATAACGCATTTTATTTTAAAACGTGTGTATTTGACTTTAAACAAATAAGAGAAAAAATAGTGAAAGTTATTGTTTATAATTAAACGTAATTCTTTATATATTTTATCAGTTTCTTGCCAGTGAGCACGTATATATTTGTATTATATATGAGTATATATTTTTATTATATACCAGTGAGCATGTATATATTTGTATTGTATATGACCATGTATATATATTTTTATTGAAGAAGTTTCCTTAAAAACTAATTTCTTAATCATTTTCTTCCCTTTTTAAATACAAAAGATTAATTTTATTAAAAACTACTAAGCTGCAAATACATGACATTTTTAAAAAATATATCAAAAGAGTGTTCCTTATTTTTCTTAACTGTGAGACAGTTCTAAATATACAAACAGAAATACATTTTTCTAGATTTATTTATCAAGTTTTTATACATAAATAAATAATAAAAGAAATCTTAAGAAAATTGAAAAGCTAAATTCTATTTAAAAGATAAATTGCACTGCAGAAAATCGCGTTATTTATTATTCGTTGGGGTCATTAAATCTCTGCATTCTAGTTTCATTCAATTTTCAAACTTTTTTCTTGGAGCAAATCCAAGGCGATGAAAAATCATAATCGCATTTGCTTTTACTTTCAAATGCAACTTGCTTTTATTTATTATGAATCTTTTTTTAAAAAAAATCCCTTTCTAGAATCTCCACCCATAGATATATCTACCAGAATTCCATAGAAAATCTTTCGGCATGCTTACAATTGCTTTTTTTTATACTTTTATTCCATTATAGTCCATTTCAATGGGTTTTCGCAAAACGAAAAAATTGGATCAGAGCCATCGAAAATATGAATTTTTATTTCTATTTATCATTGAATACTCGCTGGTTTATAAAATAATTATTGCATGATTTAATAAATATACTTAAAAAAATTCCAACTTATTTGGAACGGATTCGGAATATTTCTCCTCTGTTCAGTTGATTGTTAATGTGTCTTTAAAATAATATTTTAGGATTTGCTGAAACACGCATTATTAAAGTATAAAGAAATTTAGTTTATTCCTTAATATATTTATTTATTGTCATACCACATCGTCAAAATACACATGTATAATGTAAGGAATTGAAACACAAACTAAAATAACATTAAAACTTAAAGATAAATTTTTTATAGAAATATTAGAATGATCTTATAATGTAATAACTAACTTTAAAAGGATGTTTAATTGGATTAAAATTTTATTTTCAAACATTTGAAACTTTTTTAAAGTGTTTTAAGCATTCAAGCATTTTTCTTACCAATTTTATTTAAAAATGATGCAAATATTGTGTATCTGTTTTGATAAATATACTTTTTGCGAAACAATTTTTAACAATTATACATCATTTTTTTATTATTTTCTCCCTTTTTGTATAACTGTATTATTGAATTTTTTTCTTAAACTATTTTATATTACATATTTTTACATAAAATAAATTAGATCACATCCAGTACACATATTTTCCATACGCAATTCATTACATTCATTTTTATTTTCAAAATTTTGTAAACTTTTTAATTGAATATATTTCGAAATATAAGATGTAAGCTTATCTTTACTATAGCAAGAGGAAGGGTGCAAAACTGTAAATAATTAGAATATTTTTTGTTTGTGTGTGACTAAAATATGTATATTATGTAATTTCTAAAACTAAAGTGAATGCTACACATATATGCACATTAATTGAACATAAGTCTAATTAGTAAATAGAAAAAATTAAACTAAGCAATACAAACTAATTAAACTAACTACACTTAAAAACAAAATATTTTAAAAACTTATTTCAGACTCGAAAAGAAGTTACATTCTCTTTCCAATTCAATAAGAATTTTCTTCCTATTCACTATAAATATTTGTTGCCAAAATTTAGCATAGCCATGCTAAATTTTGGCTATTAGGATATCTAAAACTTCAATTTCGTAAATGTCATTTTTTCTACATTTATTCTTGTTATGATTTTATCAATATTTTAAAATTTCCTAATCCTGTTACAGTCGGTGATCCAGATGCCTGGATTCCGGAGCCTCGGGGACGAAGAGATTGTAGAATTCGAGTGCAAGACTTCTGATAAAGGCCTGGAAGCGACTTCAGTCACTGGCCCAGAAGGAGAAAACTGCAAAGGTTCACATCGAAGGCCCATGTCTAAAAAGAGGTTCCGAAAGATCAGGTGAATACTGATTTTTTAAAAGGAGTTCAATAATTCTTCAAAAATCAGATTGCATTACTTATTTAAAATACAGCTGGGAATGAAACAAATTAACATTTAAATTTTATTAATTATTCAGAATGCTACTTTGAGATTATTTAAAAGATCATAATCATTTCTTGTCAATAGATCATCATTCACTATTCTACAGAAATTAATTTCTACAGTTCATATTGAAAAAAGGATATAATATATAAAATAAAAAGAGATTTTAAATCATGTCAAATATTCGTAACAAGCAAGCGTAATATATTAAATATATAATGTTATCATGTTCTTAATAATATAACAATATAAATATAAAAAAGAAATGTTATTTACCATAACATTACTCAAATAATAATTATAAAGCATTAAACTAAAGTTAATTTGATAACTTTTTCTCATAAAATTATATTATTTGCTTATAATATGAATGAATTTTATCATGAAGTGAAGAAGAAATCAAAGAGATTTTAAAAAATAAGCACATAGAGAATAATTTTTTTGATATTATGATGTAATAAATAAAAAATGTTAAATAAACTGATTAAAAATCCAGTTATTTGCCTTATAAAAATTCCAAAAATTTAATGAAGAAATAACTTCTAGCATTTTAATAGCCATAATAGATTTTAGTATTAAGATATATAATGAGTATTGACAAGATAAATGCAAACTCAAAAGAAAATGTAGTCAAAAATAAATTTTTATAAATTGTTTCTAAAATTGAGAAAGAAGAAAGTGGTTCAAAGAAAAAATATTCTAATACAGAGAATCTAAATCAATACAACAAAACACGGATTGAAAGTCAAACAACTTTATGGATATTGTAAGCTTTAAAATTAATTAAATACAAAAAAAAATTATAAAAATTAAATGTGAAAAAGTTAATTATTCCTGTTATTCTTAAAACTTATTATACCAATAAGTTTTAAAAATAACAGGAAAAATCTATTTTATAATGCACCTTCAATAAGAAGTCTAGGGCACAGTTTTGCTGTCAAATTGAACAAGCACTAGTGCATGATCTAGAAGCGCGACATTTACAAATCTAATACATTTTACATAAGAAATTAATTACATAAAACTTTACTAATTATTTTGTAAAAAAATAATACATTCCAAAAAAAATTCCCAAAAAGGTTTTTAATACTAAATTCTGACATATTGTTATTAATGAAAGTAAATAGTTATATGAAATTGAAGGTTTATGAACAAATGTATTTGCTTGCAATAACTTTTTTTCTAAAATTAAATTTTAATTTTAGATAAAAGCAGAAAGATATATTCTAAAAACATTTATTGAAAAAATGTGTTGAAAAATCGTATATATTAAGATAAGTTTACTTATTTTGGCGTAAAATAATTATATTTTCTACATCCTTATCATCAAAGAATTGTTGAAAAGGAATTTGTATCCATTCATCAAGTTTTCTGTATGGAAGTAGAATCTCAATGAATCTATCCTATTGTAAATCTTATCTGCAATCAAGCATCCTTTCAGTTCTACTTCAAATAACATAGCGGTTGCTAAATGCAATTAGTTTCAGCTATTTTGGAAAAATAAGGAAATATAAATGATAAATAAATGAGGTTAATACATATGAAAGGAAAATACAAAAATAATTAAATCATTTCAATAAAAATACTTTATAAATGAAGAGAGAATTATTTTTATATTCTACCCCATATTTCTTCTTCTGCTCGAATCATAAAATCTATGTAATTTTTAAATTTTATCAGGAAAAAATAGATACTTAATTAGAACTGCAAAATGTAACTCCTTTTCAGTATAAATAATAGTAAGTCAAAAAAATGTAATGGAAAGTCAAAAATAATGGCAAGTCAAAAAAATTAGAAACAGTTTTCTATAAAATAAGTTTAATGTACCTTTCTTTAACAATGATGTGTTAATTATTGTAAGCTAACTATTTTTTGTAGTTAATATTTAAACATTGACATTACACATAAGACATTAAGTATATAAATTTTTAAAATTGTTCTATTTTGAATTAAAAAAATTTCATATAATTAAATAAACATATTTGAATTTTTTAGATTTATTATTGTACATTATTTTTTTAGAGTTCAAATAATTGCGATAAGAATTTCCTTATTTAAAAAGCCCGATAAAAGTTAATCAGTTACTTAAATCAATTTTGCTTATATGAAATAGGAAATTATGAGTTTTTGTACAGTTGTTTGTTAAGAGAAAGTTTTTCTTATTAATATCACTTTTATAACTAGAAGATCACCGCATACATTTCAATGAATACTATTTATTAAAACATTTCCTAAAGAGTTACTTCATTATTAAAACATTTTATAAAATTTTAAGAAAATATTCGTTTCGAATGTTTTCAAATTCGTTTTTGATTTGTAGTAGGTATCAAATATAAATTTCCTGTGTCAAAAATTTATCATAATAAAAATAATTATTTTTAAAAAGTAACATTTTATTTATCTCATTGTTTTATTTATTAAGTTTATTTTTAATTGCACTACGGATCTCCCAGTTTTGTCCCATATAATGTTATTTTTATTATGTTTTAATAGTGAGTGTTCTTATCATTATCATTTGAAATTTTATGGCACATTTGTAGAGCTTTGGTTTTTATCAAAAATGAAAATATTTTCATCTGCATCAAAATTTATAAGTTTCTGAAAAACGAGTATAGTTTAAGTATACATAGTTATTGCTTTGTGTGCATCATTTTTTAATCTGGGCAATAAAAAATTATTGCTTCAATTGTGTAAAATATTTAGATTGATATTAAATATAAAATGAATTTCAGTTTCAATTGAAAATACATAATTTATTATACCCTCTCTATGTGGTTCCAAGAATTTTTATATCTATCAGATATTTAAGATAACTAACAATTTTAAAAACAAATAGCATTGTTATAATGGTTAAATATTTTACTTCAACCTAAAATCAAGAATATATTGATTGTACTGAATTTTGATGATATTGTAACATAGAAGCTTAAATAGTTAGAATAAATGATAATTCACAACACGCAATTTTTTCTTGTATTTGAATTTATATTTATGCAAAACATTTGTTTTGTCCTTTTTAAAGCCTTAAAATACATCATTGCAGATTACTTTTTTGATAATATTAAATGTATGAGTAGCAAGTGCTCTTTTTAATAAAACAGTTAATACTGTTCAAATTACTGGCATAATTTTAATTCTAGCTTAGCAATTTTGTTTAATTTGGGCTGTTTTGTAAAAATTCTCTATAGCCTATATGACGGGCGAAAAATTTCCTTGAACGGCTGTAGCTTAGGGAATATTAATCATTTAACATTTCTAGATTATAGAGCAAAAACTTAATTTAAAATTTCATATTTGTAGTCTCTATTGTTATTAAAAATAAAGACTTTTTTGTGTTTATTCCTTGTGTTAGCATTTTACTCCTCCCAATTCCACTCCAAAAATGTTCTTGTTAGAAAGATTTGGTATCTGAGAAAAAGCCTCTTCATGTCCTTCTTATGTATCTTTTCTTTATTTGAGATTGAAGATTTATTTTTATTTCTGCTCGTCTTCTTACTGTATCCACGTTGACGCGAACTTTGAAAGGTTAGAAGAACTCTTCGAAAAAGAAGTGGTAGAGGGAGGGAAGTGATGGAGGAAAGCACCTAAGTGTAGTGCAAGGAAGAATCATCGTAAAAAGAATTGCGGGGGAGGAGGGGTGGTTTTAGTGAAGATCTAATAGGAGAGGGGCTTTATTACTAACAAGCACAACGTATGTCGATGCGTGTAGGTATTGATTCAAGTCGCCATTTAGATAGCAGAGGGGAGGAAGTTTGATAGGGGTGGAGTTGGAGAAAAACTTTGTCCAACTGTCACTAGCCATTGTCCACTGAAAGTACAAGACTTGCTGTCAAATGCGATGAGAAAGAGATATGGCCTTGTTACTTATCGGATTCGTGGTGGAAAATGATGTTACGTAAGCTTTGTATCGCTATTTTGGAACATAGTAATTATATTGGAAATTCAAGGATTGGTTATGGATATAATGGTTTTATTGAATATTTATTTTAGAGTTTAAATTGACATCTCAATAGTAATATTAAATTATAGTAACAGTACAGCCCTTTTAAATTTTGTAACAGAATTTATAATTTATAATTATAATTTAAAGAAATAGAAGAAATTCCATATACATAAACAGCTTTGTTTAAAGTAAATAAAACTTGAAGCGTATGATTTAATGTTAGACAAAAATAAAAATGTTCAAAAACTATTCCAAGTAGAAAGGATTTCATGTTTTTTATGTAGTAGTAAATGTACCTAAAGTAAAATGTAGATTAAAAATTTATGCTTTCAGACAATAAGCATTAAAAGATATAAATCACACTGATTACTTACAGTCAGCAAAACAGTGATGAACATGGTACTGTATACAATGATTTCAAAAGCTTCAAATTGTTGTTTTTTTATAACATAACCAACAAGTTATGTAAAACATAATATTCGGATAATTTAAATTAAAATAACATCGTCGGTTACTTTGAAACATTATAAATTAAGAGTAATTAATATGATTAACATCTTTAACGTTGAAATGAAATGTAATTAATGTAAATTAGTGGTATTAGAAAACTTAAAATGTCCCCGGAAAACATTAATTAACTAGAATTTCCTACAAACGATAAATACGTAAACGAATATTATATTGTAAAAAATTAACAATAGATAGAAAAAGCATTGCTGCTTGCTAGATGTCTAACATCAAACCTTTTCCCTAATCAGGAAGTTTCTGAAAGATTATCAAATTCCATAAAAATTTGTATCAAATATGCCATTAACCCATAGTAGTCCTTGTGGTACTGGAAATGCGTGGATTTCTCCAACCGAAATGAATATTAGTGCTTTTTACAAACTACAGACATGAGTCAATGTACTAGATATTCATCTGGAAAGGTAAGTGAACTCTGAATAACTCTTTCAAGATCATTGATTGGGACAGTTTTGAAGTACCAGAATTCTCGTGAAATGAGATTGCGTTTTGTAGCCATTACAAAATTTATATCATTACTGGTATTCACAATTATTCCAATTTATCAGGGGACACCAGATTTTGCTTAAAAATTCTACAATATTGGCTTTCTCTTCATGAACAACAAGAATCATTTTTTTTTTTTTTTTTGTATCCAACAGATTGAAATATTCAAAATTTACTAGATTTCCTAACTCAAATATTTCCGAAATTTATCTGTGCTTAGTAGAAATTTGGCTGTGATTCCTGATCTCGAATTGGTTTTACGGAAGAATTGGAATTCTGTACTCCAATATCTACATGAAAACTTCGCTCTCAACATGATAGTAGAGTAATATTAGAAGTCAATCGATTATAAACTTCTTTTCAAAAATTGATTTTTTTACTGACATCTATTACACGGACCTTTTTTCTGTATAGTGCATTTAGAAATTATTATTTTTATATAGTACTTTGAACTATTTCAACTACTTATTTGGACGTTTTTCTCCCATGTCGTACTTTCTGGGAAATTAAAATTCTTTGATTTAAATTGATCTGGGACACTTTTGAAAGAATTTACATTCAAAAAAATATTTTCGTTTTTAATTTTCTTTTAACAATGAATTAAATGAAAATAAAATTATAGTTCTTTTTAATAACTATACAATTAAATCAGTCAGCAATTTAAAAATTTTATAATCAGTCCTTTTTAATCATTTCTAAAATCATATTTGAGTTATAATTTCAATGTCTTTACTGTTGATATATAATACTGTGGATAATTTTCCAAAACAAAAAAATAAGAAATTCATTCTGTTATATATGAAATGAAAAGAATAGATCTAGGAGGGAATATTATTAACATTTTTATTTAATCAAGAAATTGTTTGTTTACTTTAATAAAAAGAACTTTTGGTAATAAAAAAGGCATTTATTTAATTATATAATCTAAAACTTTGGATTTAATTTTGTTTAAATGAGTAAACAGGGGTGTTATATAAAATAATGTGTATGAATGAATTCCCTATGCATGTTAACTTATTTCATGAATTATTTCATGAGTTTTTATTAATTTGCTATGCAATTCATTTCCTACTTATTTAATTCATTGTGGGAGGAGAAATGCAGTATATTTCAAAGCTTTCTAAACTAAAAATTCTAAACTATTAATTCACAAGAATTGTATAAAAATTGTATAATTGTAAATAAAGTTCTCAATTTTTACATAATCCATTTTATAATGTTCTGCATAAGATGCTATTATTCATCTCCGTAAAAGCATTTACCTCAATCTTATTAAATTTTTATTTGGATTTCTTATAGCATCTTTATTAATTATGTTTTTTATTAGAAATTACAACTATACAGAGTTGAAATTTATTTAAAAGGATCAGTCACGCGATATTGAGTTTCATATCATTCAGTTTTACAAATTACTCGTAAAACATATTTTAATCACTGGAGTTAGTAGTTTCATCAGTAGAGAAAAATAACTTTTTTTGGATTTAATTATTTTTTAACATTTTAATTGTTGTTCTCATTGAGATGAATATGCTGATTAAGAAATTCCATTGTGAACATCGCATAGAATTTTAATAACACAGTACTGTTGGCGGGATTTTGAGACTAAATTTGGCGATGGGACGCAAACAAAAAGTAACCCTTTCTTCAGATGCCAAAGCTTTCCAATTTTTCTTTTTCTCGGCTCTTCGGTGTTTTCTTCACTCCCCACTCACTCCCATAGAACGAAATAAAGGGGAAGGGAGTGTTTTCTCTTTTTTTTTCACTTCTTTCAGCTTCGTGTTCTCAATTTTAGAAGTTATTGGGGAAAGTGACAGGTAGAAGAGTCTATACTTCTCCCGTGTCTCTTCCCCTCATTGGAGAAGGGAGAGGACACATGCCGACAAGACATCAGAAGAAGACACATTAATTGTATTGTTAGGCTTTTGGATGGGTGGTCTTTTCCAAAGAGACAAACAGAGACAAAAGAACAAATATATATATAAGAAATTGGAACTATCGAAGAAAAAGTTTCCTTCAACAGAAAGTTGCGTTATTTTCTCCACACCCCCTACTTTTCCCCCCTCCATTATTATTATTATTATTTCGGGAAAAAAGTTTTGTTAGAGTTCTCTGTTATTAAATGATTTATGGCTGTAATTTTTTTCTGTGATATTGACAGTTTTAATGTGTTTTTCCTCTCATATTCCTGTGTTTTAGGGAGCAAAAACAAATAAAAAAAACATTAATTAAAACACCAAACGTTGATGCGTTTGACATTTTGAGCTGTTTCTTACTATAACTAAAACTAAGTATTTCTTTAAAAAATGGAATATTAGTATCTTGGTCAAATATTGGCTATTGTATGGTATATTGGTAATTTTATATCATTAATATCTTGGTTAATTTTGTAACACAGTAAGTATTTCAAATATTTGTTTAGAAAATAAAAAGAATGAAATTACGATGCTTCTTGGATTATTCAATATATAACATGAAAAGTTAATGCTAAATTTTAAAAAGGAGCAAAATTTAAAGTTTCTTTTTCATATTAAGAAAATGTTACTAAAATCATCTTTAGCCATTTTTAAGTTGTTCTTAGTCTATAATTTTTTTTTTATTTTAAAAATGTTTTGTTATGATAAATTTAATGCTAAAATTTTAATTCTCTATAAATGTCCATAAGCGAATTTTATTTTCTAAAGGACATGAGATACAAATTATAAATTGTTTGTAATGCTTTTTGTGCAAGAAAATCGGAATTTTTAAATCAGCATAATACTGTTTAAAGTTTATTCAAGCACTTTTCTTTTTTGCTTTTAATAATGTATATAATATGTAAGTTATTTTATCAATGTATGTCATTAAGTGATTTAAATTTTAGTATTTAAGATAATGAATGAAAGTCGAATAAGAGCTTCAATCATTTTAGACATTTTAATATGTTAACGGAATCGAAAAATTGACTAAATATAAATTATGTTTGTAGAAAGGGAATTATTTCTTATCCTAATATTGTAAAAAGTTTCATTATTTTCTCATCAATAATAAATGCATCCTTAAAACACTGATACCAAATAGATATAAAATGCATGTCTTCATTGTTTCAAGTAAAATTCCAGAAATAACATGTAATCACTGTCTTCATCTTCTGATCTTAAAAAAAAGTAATTCGAGAATGAATACTGTCCTGTGAATCGCAATTGCAAACCATATTTCTAAAAAATGGCGAAAGATGCGAGAAAAAAATGGGAAATTTTATGATTTCGAAATGAATAGATTGTTGAGAAGTGCACATCCCGATTGAAGGGGGCCGGGGTAGAAATCACTTTCCAATGACTGACTCGCGTGCCATGTGTTGGGCATTTTTATGCCACGCCCCCTTCAAAGTCTCCTGTAAAGTGGTTTTTGTTTTCTTTTGGCTCCCTTGTCCAGACGCCCCCTCCTTCCCAACGCCGCTCTCTTTGTGGATCCTGTTTACTGCCCAACAACAATACATGACCCTTAAACCCTCTGCATCTGCTATGTTTCCAAAGATTCTGCTCTGTTCCCTAACATCACTGCCTTATTAGAATGGGAATGGAAACACAAAATAAAGAAATCTTTCAGTTTTTATGGATAATAGTCTACAATGTTGCCATGAAATGAAAAAGTGAAAATGAAATATAAGGTTTTTTATTAATATTATTTTTCATCTAAAGGCACAGAATAAGTTAGATATTACGAGTTTACATTTGTTATAAAAAAGCTTGCATCAGTATGTGAATTTTTATTGGAATTAAATTGTTTATTTGTAGGTTTTGATTTTTAAACTATATGCCTTAAAAATTATAAAAGATTTATTATACGAATACTTGATCGATAGTCGATAAAATAATTGAAATACCATACAAGTTTTTTAGATGAAATGATAATATTCATATTATAATTACTAAAAATCATTATATCATAACATAATGATTTTTAGAGATTTATTAAAATAATGATTTTTATAAACATTATATCATAATATAATGACAAAAAATTTTATTTATTTAAATTTTTTAACATTTTTTAACACAAAAACTTAAAATTTATAACAAAAAAGATCATTTGCATAATATGCTTAAAAATGAGAATTTTAAAAATATAATTTATGAACATTTATTATTAAAGATTATAAGCCTAAATCCAATAAATTCTAATAAATATTTTAGACTCCAAATCTTAGCTCGAATCATTTCAATTTTTAATGTAAAGTTTTATGGAATTCCTATGATATTGTTCATTTGAAATAAATTTTAATATTTTCAATGAATTTTAAAAACTTTTCTACTGTCATAGGATATTTTTGCAGTTTAATGTTATCTATTCTTCACTGATTTTAGTTTAATGTAATCGTAACATCATCGAATTTAAGACCTATATCTAATAATGTTCGAATTTAAACATCGGGAAATTAATTAATAAATGGGGTATACACTCTTTTTTAGAAAAATTTTCATACCTACTCTTGATTTGATTTTCCTAGTATTTATAACGGAAAACGATTCTGCATCTGACACATCGGCATTTATTTCTCTATTTATTTCTAATAATACATCAATATTTGCTCCTAATTTTTTTATTTATAAAATAATTTTTATATTTTTTAGGATTATTTAGTCATTTTAAGAAGAAAGAGTTTTGAATATAAATTGAGACGTAATGGGAATGTCCTATGAGTCAATATTTTTTCTATACATGATTATTTTTCTGGATTTAAATAAAAAGTGCGATCTTTGAATTTATAATTTTATCATCTTAAAAAAAAATGTTTTATTCATAAGATTATTAAATGAAAATATAATTCAAATTTTACATTGCTGTTTTTAGCTAAAAATTTCAGTTAAATTTATTTATATTATTTTAAGCAGAAAAATATGCAAAAATACTATTAGGGTAAAAATTCATTGAAGAAAATACTCAAAGAAGCAATCTAAAATTAAATGTAGTTCTTCTTCTTCAGTTGCTTGACAGCAAAGGATGGGCCCTTGTCTTCCGCAGTATTGAATTTCACGATCTCTTATCCGTGTGGCCCGAGACCTTCAGTTCACAATTTTTAAAGTTTTCAAGTCAAATGCAGTTGATACGACTATAATATCACATCAATACAAGAAACTAATTTTTTAATTACTCTTTTATCAACCACTCAATTCACGATATGATTCAAGAATTCATAAGTGCTTTTCTAATGGTTCAAAGCCCCAAATTATTTTAAGATGTGTGAGAGGTTATAGTAATACAATTTAGTTTTACGACCGAACCGTGGTTGAGGTGTGGGCACAATCTCTACCTTCCCAAGCCATCATATGAAAAATAAAAAAAAAATAAACAGTCAAATATATTACCACCACACACATGTACACTTTCAAAAAATGCCTCATAAAAAATTAAAGAACGAAACAAAATCGCGTTGGTATAATTTGAAAGTAGAGTGAGAAAGCGATTCCCCTTTGTAGAATATTTATGACCTTCTCTTGTTTACGGTGAGGCCGGCGGAAAGGTGGGAGACGTTGGTTGGTGAAGGGGACGGCGTAAACAAGCCTCCTCGGCGCACCGACTCCTGTAACATCATTGTTGGGATTTCGGATGCTCCCTCCACCCCTCGTCGGCAGCTGCAATACAGAGGGAGAGAGGGGGTGGCCGTGACCCAGTGTGGTCAATGGCGCGAAAGAGGTCTCTTCCAGGTGATAAGGATCGCTAGGGCACAGAGTTGAGCTACTTCTTTTGAAGGAGGATCTTCAAAATTTTCAAACGTTATTCATTTATTAGAGATGGAAAAGACGATTTGCTTCATTGCTAAAAGTGGTTTATTATAACGCAATTAATAATGAATGAAATTTTTATTTATTAGCATAAAATTAATGCTTTTTTAAAAAAATCATTCGCATGTTTTATTTGAAGAATGAAACATGCTTTAAGAAATTAAATTTAATTTTCTATTGCAGTATTAAATGGCCACGATATGATATGATTTCACAGTTTCTAGTAAGTAAACTAATAATATTAAATGATATTACAGTCAAATTTTTCAACTGAATCAGCTCAACAAAATCCTTATTAAAAAAAAAATAATAAAAATACAACATAATCGTTCGTCAAAGCTACAATTCCCAGAAAAGACTCATTTGTATTGCAATATTTCACTCAGTAAATCATTATAATTCATATTGAGCTTCTATAGCATGTTTTACTTATAATATTTAATAAATATTTTAATTCCTTTGTAAGACTTTCGGTTATACGTACTAATTTTCTATAAAAAACGAAACGCATAAAAATCAATAGGCCGTAATCACATGATATGAAGAAAAAAACCCAAAAAGTCCAAAACAACAAGCTTTTCTAATTGTTGCTAAAGAATGCAAAAAAATTGCATTTACAGATATTTTGAAATCTTTTTAACTCATATTAACATGATATTAATATCATATTAACATGATGATGTAGTATATTTTTATCATTTGTTGCGAAAAGGAGGATTTTACCTACAAAGTATAATTTAACCTGACATAACATCTGAAATATGCTTATCATCTAGAATTGAGAAATATTCTCGTTTGAAATTAAAAATCTATTCAAATTTTAGAAATAATGATGCATCCAAGATTATCACTATTAATTCAACATGAAGCACAAGTTTCCTGTTAACAATCAAACTCGATTCAAGTTTCAAAGTCTTAAAATAAATAATTTTTATCGTTATTAAACTTTAATCTCAGTGACGCAACAGCCCCTTATGATAAGGCCTTCAGTGCCTATATCTGTTTTCCTGACCGAGGACTTGGGGTGCGAAGCATAAATCTTGGTTAGTGGTCAGCCTAACTTGAAAACCTCACTGTTTGAATCTCAAACTTGTTTTTTCGACTCGTCAAAGGAATAAAAAGCGGAGTCAATCTTACCAAACCCGAGGACAGAATCGCAGACCAATTTTTGTCTTTATGAAACATATATAAAGCATTCATAAAAATATAAAAACTCAATTAATACTTATTAAATCTTTACCCTTTCATCGTTTTCTTAATTATGTAGTATATAAAAAATTCATATACATGTAGAAATTCAATTAATATTTGTTAAATTTTTATTAAAAATATCATACTTATGTATTAAATCTATACATTTATCCTTTTTTTAATAATTTGCTTAACTGTTAGTTTTTATTTCTTAGTTTATGAAAAAAAACATATGATGAATAATTATTTCTAATGTGACTTAAATGATAAATTCTTCTAAATTTTTTCCAAAACTGTGGGTTTTAAAATGAGATACGAATATTCAATAAAATTAAATAAAACTTGAAAGTTACTAATCATTTTTATTTACTTTGATTTCTTCTGCAATGACATTCACAATTATCAAAATAAAATGCCTATTTAGTAGAGTTTTAATTAACGAATTCAATTGTAATTATGAAATTATTTAAAAAAATTATAAGATAAAGCACACATACTCATTCTATTATTTAAGAAAAGCCATATTTTACTTAATAAAAAATAATATAAAACTAGTTATATATTTGGAAAGCAAAATGGATTTGAATAAAAAAGTTTTTATTTTTTGGCTAATTTAACTAGAAAAAAAATTTCGATCAAATACTAATAATTTTAGAAGAAAACTTATTTGTTAATATTTATTATATTTAAAAGTTTAATTTGTATCTTCCGTGATACTTGATTACAAATTAAATTAATTTTTCCTTTAATATCTAAATAAAAATATTTACATTAAATTAAAACTCAGCTGCACTCGTCTTTTGATTTATCAATGTATGTGCTTGATTGATAAGTAACTACCAAATTTTAGTGAAAAATGTCACAAGTTTATGCATTTCAGAATCTGTATACATATTATATAAATGCTTGTTAGATACAAAAATGAACCAATCAGAATTTCTGATGTAAAGTTGAGACAGTTTATTGAAATAAGAATCGAATGCGTTATTTGAAAATGATTCACTCTATCAAAATTTATTCACCAATGGCAATGTAAGCAGAAGAATCGAGACGAAGTATATTTTTTCTGTTATTTGAATATTAAATGTACTTCATTTTAAAATTATTTGAAATTGAGATTAAGCATTGCGCTGATCTGAATGGATACCATTTGCTGGATTTAGCTTATTTGTAATACAAGATATTATGGCAGGACACCGATTTCTTTTCATGATAACTCAAAGTCGTATGTTAATACTCTTTCTCCTTTCAATGAAAAATACCGATCTGGAACCAGACCAGAGCTCTATGATTAAGTTCTACTATGAATGACAGCATTTGCAACGGTTCACTACCGTACACTGAATAACGGACAGACGGGCAACAGTTACAATCCTGGCGGACAAAACAAGCTTGATTGCCCTGAGTTGACAGCTGGACCGATGTTTACTCACAAGAAGGGAAAGGAACACAGAGGAGCCATCACAATCATCGAACATACACACAATATTTTTCATACAAATCCCCACCGACAACAATACGATACAGGTTCTGGAAAGAGCACTGTCTTGTGATGCAGAACTTTTCAAAAGTGGGTCGGTTCTTTCATACAGCAATGGAGTAAAATGATAACCTCCCGAAAATCAAATTACTTTTCAAACTATAAAAACAAATGCAATGATTCAAAACACTTTCCTATTATGATTCTTACACGTTTCTTTTGTTTTAAAATTTAAAAGCATATAAATTTTTACTTCTAGGGATTCAATAAGTTCTAAACTGAGTGTCTGTTTAGATAAATTCAGAATATACTTTAGATATAACTTTGATTTCTCATACGCATTCCATAATTATTTACTTATAGTTTTAAGACAATATTTTGACAAAAAAAATTATTGATATTCGTTTGAAATTTACATAAGAGAAAAATATTTCAGATATTTTAATCTTCTCTCCACTTGAAAAATCAAAAAAAGAAATAATAAAAATAAAAAATAACAACTGCATATGAGGAAAGGCATTGAAAATCTTATTCTCCACCTTATGATAAGATGTTCACAAAATATTTTAAAACAATCACATTTAAATTAAATATTCGTGAAAATGTTTAACTTATACATGATTATTTTAAATTTAAACTCCATTTAAAAATCTAGCCCACTAACATAAAGATTACTTTTAATATTACCGTTCTTTACTTTTAAAATCTTTTATATTGTCTTTCTGTTCTTAGCCATAGATGAATACATTTTATATTAGGGAATCATTAAAAAGTAGTGTCTAATTTTTGTTGCTATTAAGATATTTTACTAAATTATACTAAATTTAATCAATATATTTGAGATTCATATTATGTGTCTGCATTATTTATTATAAATAATTGTAAAATGTCTATCATTCTTATTTCCCAACATTTTTCATAAATAAGTTAAATTGTTCTTTGTCCAACCATCTCACACAATCACTTTTTGATAAATATTAAGAACAGTACTATGTTACCTATAAAATATGGTATAAAATACATCATGAAAAAGCTGTACTATGTTTTTTATTCTAAAAATACTAGAAATTAGTTTTGAGAAATTGATAATAAAAAAATGAAGTTTTACACTTTTACTTAAATAATAAACAGAGATTTTTTTCATATTTTCTTTTTCTTTAACCCACAGTTGAAACAAAATTGAAATATCATAGAAAAAATTACGAAAAAAGTTTTTAAAAAAATCAAGTCCTATAATTAACTATATTATTTATTTTAATTATTAAATAATTTTCAATAACGCTTTTTGCAAAAATTTAATATAAATTTTTATATTTTTCTCTCTAATCTTATTCTTTTCAGAATATTTTTTTTATAAATCAAAAAGGAAATATTAATCACTGCAAAATAAAATATTGCTCATAGAATTTCTTTATTTACAAATACATTTCAATTAAATTTACAGAAAAACTTGAATATTTTTTCTACGAGAAAAATTCAAGCTTTTTTTTATATTCCTATTCAAGAAAATTACTTAATATAAATTGCTATGTGTTATACCAAGAATTTAAATAACAAATTGTTTATTGGAAACTTTCGAAACAAATTTGCGTGACAAGTATTTTAAAGAGATGCTTCTTTCATTTATTTTTTAATTGATTTTGTTTTGTCAAATAAAAAAATATGGATTGAAATTATAACAAATATTTTCTCTTGCTTTAAAACGAAGGAATTGAAGATTTTTGTTTGTAAATTTAGTACTTTAAGAAAAATAACAAATACTTTGATGTATAGTTTGTATATATTTCATTTACCTCGACAAACTCATGCTGATTCTAAATATTCTCTTCTGATGGTAGGTGCTACAATTGTGGAGAATTTGCCAATCACATCGCCGCGAAATGCAGCATGGGACCACAGCCGAAACGTTGCCACCACTGCAAATCCGTGGATCACTTAATTGCAGAGTGCCCATCTAAAGAAGAAAGCAAGAAGAAAGCATCTTCAGACCAGTCTTCCAACAATAAACGCAACACCACCAATAACATCAATAATAACAACGATCGGTGTTGCGACAATAGGAACAACGACGACCTGATAGAAAATGCTGAAGATGATGTCGATCAAGAGATCCGTCAGTCATTCAAGAGCCTCATCGTCGATCAAGCCGATGATGACGACGAAGATGTACAGTTGCATGACCACAGAATCAACTGTTCTTCTTCACCCGCTTCTTCCTGTGGTTCATCAATTGGTAAAAGGGAACTGTAATGAACAAAAATTTGTCGATAGAAACTATGTTACTGTGTGATTGTGTTGGTCGCTTTTACAACGCCTTCGAGCAAAAGAGTCAAATCAGTTATAGACGCTTCATCAGAACTGAATATTGGAACAAAAAATTGCTTCCAATAGTGTGTACTCATGAGAAATTCAATTCTCTTACATAACGATCTGAAAATAATTGAACATTTATGTTGAAAATGATCATTATGAAGTTGATGTTCGACTACTAGTTCGTTTCAATAGTAATTAGACATTCTGGTGTAAATCAAGAAGTTGATATTGCTTGGGCAAAATTAATTTTAAATGCAAAAAAGGATTGTTTAAGAAATTCAAAATCAATATTACCGTTTTTCAATTAAAAGAAATTACTTAACATGGTTTTATAGATTCTTTAACCAGATAGTATCAGCTTCTCGATTTAACCATACGCTTTAAAGCATTGTTGTCCATGTAAATACGCGCCTCTGGTTAACATTTGAACGTTTAAATTTTTACTGGAAACGTTTTATCGTTTTTAATCTTCTAATTCAATTTTATACGCCCAATTTGTAGACATACTAGCCTGTAAAGAAATAAAATTATATTTAGAAATAGAATTTTAAAATTGCTTATTATGTAATTGACCGGGAAAAAAGTTTTCAGTTAATTAAATCTATCGCATGTATAACATTTAACAGTCTCATTCAATTAAGTTATGTGAATAATATTTCTTAATTTTTTTAAATAAAGAATTAAGTCTGAGCTGAAACATAATTTATAATATTTAAAATGCTTTATCAAAATATATCATACTTACAAATTTAAAATTAATAGTCGAAAAGATTTATGACTAAAAATTAGCAAAATACATCAAAACATTTTCAATGCAAAAATTTTATAATTACAATGTCTTTAAATAAGAAATGCCCTTGCAAACAGTTAACGTTTTGGCAAATAATTTGTAAATATGTCGTAATTTGAATTCATAAAGTTAACTTTGCAAATAAAAATAATTTATGTCACACATATTTTCACTTGATAATATGAATAACCAATGAAAATGCTTCTAATGAAGCACTAAATATAAAAGGGGAGTGGTACATTTTTGTAAAATAAAATTTTTTTTTAACCAAAACAAGTCTAAACTTTAAATTTCGGACAATTTACCGCAAAATTTGATTTTTCTGACCAAATTAAGAATTTTTGTATTTTGAGTTGATTTTTAATTCATTTAGGAAGTGTTAAAGTTAAGTTCACTAGAGTTTATTGCCTCATATAGCTGACAATAAATTGTAGTTTGGATTATAAATGAGTGGCGTGGATTTTTTTTCTTTTCTGATAAATCCTTTACAGATTATTTTATTTGTTATTAAGTTGATAATAAAAAACTTTTATTTTTCAATTTTATCTTGCCTTCTAAAATGTAGCCCGGTGATATTGTTTTGTTATTGTTATTTAGATATTTTTATCATTTGTTTTAAAATTGAAATACAATATTTATTTTGTTTTTAGATTTTTCAATTAATAAAATTTGGTTTTATATTTGATTTCAGTTCATTTGATTTATTTTACCTATTATTTATATATACTAATAAATCATTTTTTCCTTCCAAAATTTATAATTCTAAATGAATATTTTTTCAAATGTAATTTAACTGTTAAACTGTTAAATTTTTAAACTTTATAAGAGGTAATTTATTCTAAATTTTTATTAGTATGTCATAAATAATTGGAAACTTCTCAATATTTTGTTCTTAGAAAAAATTCATTTAGATGTAATGTTGGAAAAAAATACTTATAAACTTCGAATACATTGTTGACTGTTTCATAAATATCTTTTGAAAATAACAAATTATTTTAAAAGATTTTTTTCTTCATTCCTTTTATCAAAATAAACAATACATTCTTATATTATGAAATCATGAAATGTAACATAAATAAATAATTTTAGAAGAATTCAATATTTTAGGAATTGATGCAAATTAATTATCAAATTGTGTAGAAATGGAAATAAAATATTTAATTCAATGTTGATAAATAAAACAAGTAAAAATTTTTTTTTAATTTTAGAATAAGTTATTTTAGAAAAATTCTGATACATCAATAAGTTTAATCTATAATTATTATATAAAAAAGTGAAAGTCATATGCAAATGAAGCATATGTAGTATAAACGCAAATATTGATCTGAAATCTTTATTTTAAATGGATGTTTGAAGGAAACTTTTCCATATATTTCTTGTTTTTTTTATAAAAAAATAATAGCTATTAAAAAATAATAATTTTTAAATATTATTAAGAACGTTAATTTGATGTCAGGAATATCAATTTTTTTATTCAGATACTCCTGTAATTGTTTTCATCTATTACTGATTATCACTGTTCCAATCTTGGATCCTACTCTATTGGTGTAAATAATATAAGAGATAATATTTTGTACTTACAAATCACAACTAAAATGTATACAATGTAGTTCATGGATTAAAGTAATTTTATTAATTACCTATTTTAAACTATTTGATAATTGAATGCAAATGAGGAAGCACATAACTTTATAAAAATACTTGTAGATAAATGGCATGCAAAGCACACGAAAAAGCACTAATGAAGTCATTGTTTAAGACTGATAATGACAATGTTGTATTGTATGCTATAGGTGTCACACATTTCCTGTACATAAAATAAAAAAGACTGAAATTCGGTTGGAAAATTGTTATTGGAAAGGTAATTTTCCTATTCTTGTATAATATTCAAATATAGATGAAATCAATGTGTGAATAATAAAATTATACATCTCAAATTTCAAGGTTTTGCTCTATTATTTATTTCTATTTGTCTCTATCTATCTTTACTTTAAATTTTTTTTCATTTCTTTCGTTTTATGAGAATCATAGGAATATTTAAAAAGATATATAACATTCGTATAGCAATAAAAAATGTAAATTTCTAAGACTAATGGTTCCCTATCACGAAATGAAAACACTTTGATAAATTATAAACATTTTTATTGGGGGGGATAGGTAATAAAGTGATTTTTTATGAGATTCTTTTCGAAATCACAATATGTACTAATACAAAATATTACAAACATACAAATTTACATAAAAAAAATATTGATTAAAACAAAATAACTCTTACTTTATCTAAAATTATGAAAACAATTACATTTAATATAGAATTGTTTGATCGATGATTTATATCTTAAAATATGTACGCGGAAAAGTTAAACAAGCATTTTACTTATTTGCATTTATCCAAAAAAAAAACCCCGAAAGAAAATTGAAAAAAAAATAATAATGTATATCTAAGCTTTTTTATATACAAATATAATTATTGTTTAAGAATTACTTTAAATTTGTATATCAATTTATTATCTTTTTTATTTACTATTTTATTGTCAAATTTAATGCTTCAAAATGAAAATTAGAATAAAATTTTTCCATATTTAGCATTTAAGCCATTTATCCTCAATTAAATGGTTTCAAATAAAAAAGCAATTTAATTTTCTTTTTAAGGATTTGAAAATAATATGAAGTTACTTATTATTTTATTGCTTAATCAATGAGTGAAATCTGACTTATATAAAAGGTTGTTTTTATATATATACAATTATTTTACAAGTTCAGATTTAATATTCAGAATATGTAAAGCTACTTATTTAAATATAAAATCTAAATTTCATTATAATAGTTCACATTATTATTATATTATTATATATAGATATTCCTTAATTCTGTTCTAGGTATAAGAGGCTTTGAAGTACCCGAAACTTGCTCTTATAACAAGGCCATCCACTTGGTTGACAAATGATTTCATTATCTTGCTTATTTAAAAAAGCACATCAAGATCATAAAATAGTCCGTAGTTACAAGAAGTATATGTAAACCAGTAGTATTTTACTAGGATTTACCTCAGAGTAACGTAGCATAACACAACCAATAGCAGAATATAATTAGCATATTCTTAGTTAATAATATTCTGGAATTGAACCACTAAAACTATTAAAAAAAGGATTAGTGTTTTATTTAAGAAATGACATCCCAAACTATCAAGACAGAAATAATAGTTTTATTCCTTTTTAAAACTAAAGCTCATTTTTATCTCTAGCTTCTCAATACATGAATCTTTGAGTCATTTTCTCTTAGACAGAAACATAGTTTACAACTCAACTAAACTATGCGATATCATTTACCTGGTGAATGATATCGCATAGATAAAATGATATTTTTATTTTAAAAATATCATTTTAATTTTATAGAATCGAGAGAATTATCTTTTATTGTGGTAATGAGGTTACCAGGTAAATGATATCGCATAGTTCAGTTAAATAAGACAAGTAAATGTCACATTAAGTATGAAAGTTTGTAGTACAATAGAAAAAAAAACAATAATGCTTTTGGGCATACCAAATTTGTCTTACTATCATTCAAACTCGTATCAAATTTGAATGACTCAATTTTTCAAAATCTTCGTTTCGAAAATAAATTAAACATACTCAACACTGCTTGAACCCATTTTCACAAATATATTCATAGCAATTAGTAGTTTAATGTTTTATAATATCTATCTGCATTGCACGTATCTTGATTACATGTTCATGTTAGGAGTAATCCAATAAGTGATAATGTATCTGGCAATATCAGAACAATATGATTTGATATTTCCAATGAATTACTTTTTCAACAATGAGAAAAGATGAACAATTACCATTTATTACTCATTTTTTCCACAAAGGAAGATACACACAAAGAATGTGACCTAAAAGCAAGAATTGCTCAGAACAATCTAAAAAATTTAATTGTTATTCAATGTTTGAACGGAACTAGATGCAAAAGTAGTTCCAGTCAAACTTCTAAATCTTTATAAAATAAGGTTGTGCATAAAAAAATGGCATAAAATCAATTCACAAATTATTTATTTATAGCTGATAATAAAACAATTATAATTCAATTTAAAAAAAGTTGCTAATTTATAATTGATTTATCATAAAATAATTAAAAAATAAATATTAATTCATAACAAAATTTTTTTATCTCTCGCAAATAATTTAATTGGGAATTAAATTTTTTGTTAAACTACCGTTTGTCAAATTGCTTAAGTAATTCAAGTAATACATGAAAAACATTAAACTTAAGATAAATATTTCTTACACAATCATAAATATATAACAGTTTAATATGCAAAGTACCAAAAGTCACGAAATACTTCATATTACTCATATTATTTATCATTTTCTTTTGTATGGAGAAATTCAATAACTTAACAAGACATTGAACAACAAGTTATTAGAAATATCTTTAAAAATTATTCAAAGATATTGATACTGTAATCAAAGATATTGATACTGTAATCAAAGATATTGATATTGAACTTATAGTTGCAAAATTGTTACCTTTGAAAGAGTTCGGGCAAGAATTGATCTTTTGATGATGTACGATTTGCAAATCAAGAAGTATAATTGCTTGCTATCGGCATATTCTTATCAGTCCTAAAATATTATTCAAAACATTTCTTAAAACAATATTCTTTTATAATTTATACTTTTTGCTAATATAGAATCATCACATGCTTTATTCCGTTGATTTTGAATATTAAATTTTCAACTAAGAAAACTAGGACTAGTGAAAATTGATACCACTTAGAAGAAAATTCTTTGTTTAACAACTAACGTGATTGCTTAAAAGGGGATAATAAGCACGACTAAAAATAAGGACACGAATTTTTAGATGACCTATGAAAAAAAAACTTGCATGTTGTTAATCATATGGAGAAACTTTGTTAAATTAGAACCAAAACTTTATGCAAATTTGCTATATTAAATAAACATTTGATTACTTTGAGTATATTTCGCAACCTAATTTAAATTTTAAAGTATATATAAAACTTCTATTTCATTCATTTTATGAAACAAAAAGCATTTTCAAACTAAAGGAAAATATTTATAACGGATGTATTTTTTCTATTTTAGCATATGTATCTTCTCTAAATTAAAAAATACTATTTTCAATAAGTTGAAAATTCGTTCCTTTAGTAGGTGTAACAGTTAAATATGATTTCACTTCATTTCAATTCTTTATAAATATTCTTTTTTAACGAAAACTCATTTTATGTTACAACATGTGAATAATAAGCTTTAATATTGAATAAATTGATGAAAAGAATCTTTTTACGTGTTAATGGAATAAAATATATATACTATCAAAATGAATAT
Organism: Latrodectus geometricus; assembly: GCA_026290005.1. Taxonomy (NCBI): domain Eukaryota; kingdom Metazoa; phylum Arthropoda; class Arachnida; order Araneae; family Theridiidae; genus Latrodectus; species Latrodectus geometricus. The sequence goes on along the minus strand of JAPDSC010075053.1, from coordinate 82,484 downwards.
TTAAACTAGCTATACATTTCGCAAATGTTCTTCATAAGATTGAATACTTTATATTGGGTATAATACTATTTTTATGGAAATGTGAGTTTTAAATATAGTACAATATAATTTAACTATTAAAGGGATTGAACTGCTTATGAACAATATGCTAAGCATATTTTTCCTGAAATAAGTAGTTTTCTGATCAAACTGCAAAAATATAGAAATATAATGTAGGTAGCCAATCATTCTATTAAAATTAATTAATTTGTCACTATCCTGTCTTGAATTCTGGTGGGATTTGGAGTTGAAAGTGAATTCAATTCCCAACAAACATTAACACTCAAGATAGGACTCAAAGCCACATGCTTCAAAAGGAAATTATAAGAGAGCTAACAGCTCGATATAGACTTTCATGATTCTAATCTTACGAAAAAAAAGAAATTGTTAAAGTAACATTTAAATGTTTCCAGTCATAGAATAACATTTTAAATGTAGTCTTTAAAATATACTTTTATTAAGCAGCCCAAAGGACATTCATTTTTCAAATTGAATTTAATTGGTTATTTTAATCGAATTCATGATAATTATATGCAAGTACAATGAAATTAGAATATGCAGACAAAATTGTAACAATTTAACATGAGGAATTTTCAGGATTCTTGCAAGTTATGCACGTAGTTTCATCAATCTATCGTTGAAAACTAATTTTCAGATTGCATTTACCTATATTTGTAAAATAATTAGAATTTTGACAACTATGCCTTTGGCAATACACTTAATGTCTCAAACTATTAATTTTCAACTAAATTATGAAATGTTCGTATTTTCTGCTCTAAGATATGTTTTCTTTGAATTACACTTGTCTCCTAAACTGTTCAATTTTTATAAGTTTCGTAATTTGAATTACCATTAAATAATAAGATGCTTAGAAATATTTTAAAAACTCGTGATAAAATACAACATACCACGATAATTTATACTCCAAAAACGCAAAGAATTGGTATTGTTTAATGTCTATAAAGTAATTACTGAATTTAATACCATCCGACTGTTAAGAATCACTATTTTCATGTCTGCATACTTGAGCTGAATCACCTCATAGATAGGTTATTATATTTATGCTCAATCATTCAGAACAGATTATTGACCATACAATATAAAATATATTCATAGACAGTAATGGTGAACTTATGCCACATACAAAAATTTTATATATTCTGACAATTTACTGTATCATTAGAATTTAACAAAAAAGTTTACTTTATGATTTTATTTCAGTACATAGTTTATCCTTCAAAGTATCTAAGCAATTGTATAACAGTTTATGGAAATTATTCAATAAGAAATTTTTTAATGATAATTAATATTAATAAAGTTTACCTTTTTATATACTTTTTTTTTACCTGCTAGTAACTGGAATCCAGTAGTAGGAATTGGAAAACAAAAAAATGATCGAATATTGTAAAATAAATTAGAATATTGAGCGATTTGAACATTGAAAAGTTGTCTATAATATGCGAACTAATGATAAAGAACTTTTTTTTTCAAAACATTTTATTGTGAACATATTATAAAGTATATTTCAATTTTTATTTGATCTTTGATTTCTTTTAAGGGATGGTATTATTCTGATGAACATAAAAAATTTTTATTGTTAATTCAGCTCATATTTTACAGTGCAGATCATATTCTCAAATAGAGACCTGAATCTAAATATTCATAAAGTATAATTTACAAAATATTGCTTATTTAATGCTATTGGATTGAACTTTACAGTCTAAGATTACAGTATATGATTATCATGCAAGAAAAAGTAAACTGACTTTAGAATACAAATCGAGTATGTTCGAGCATGAAACAAGCTTTCATACAGCATGAAACAGAAGAACAGGAAAAAGATGCATCCAAAAATAATCCCTTTTAATTTTGAACCATGATAAAATTATAAGCTTACCAATAAGATTTGCAATATCACCTTTTCATGGGATATTAGCCAAGCTGGTAGCTGAATGCTTAGCGCTCCTTCCTTCGATTCAACAGTAGGTGGTTTTGAACCCCACTTTGGGCCTGGATGTTAGTAGTAGTTCGGAATTTACTTTAAATCGTAGGTTCCGATCTAATTAGCCCTCGTGTGCAAAAAATGACAGTTGAGCAACAAACCAAACTTAAATCTAAATATCACGGTATATTAAATCCTGCCAATTCAACAATCACAGACTTTATTAGTGTAACGAAGAGGTTGGATTGATTCAGGATAAACTCTGATATTCATGATTTCAATTCGTGAGAGCAAACTTTTATCAATTAAAGAACATATAGGATACGTCCTTTAAAATTTTATTTATAGTTGTTGTTGTTATCATTAATTCTCCAGAGTCTGACGAAGTCAGACAAGACCCATAAATTCGTGTAAAAGTCTTCTTAAGAGAGGCTCAAATAATCCAATATGTGCTTGGGGGAAGCCTATTGATCGTGGCACTTGGTGCTGATGAAAACCTTCTCTTTCCCGCAAAACAAGATGTGAATCAACGTGTTGATAAAGTGGAGGTAATATGTAGCTTCGGTTGATCCGAAAAATGGGATACCAATAGGTAGAAGACTGTCTTGTCCTTCTTCTGCTGATTTTCGGCAGCATATGGAATGGATTTCACGCCTAGGTTGGCCCTACCAAGAGATAATTCTTGACGTAATTCACCCATTCCGCCCAGGAGCACCCTTCTCCCACGTTTTGTAAGTAGTACTCTATCGGAAACAAATAAAATGATTCTTCTTCCTGTACCCAGTTTATATACTCACTGTACATCAAGCTAACAGGGCCGCAATGGCCTGGTTGGTTAGGGCATTGGTCCTCGTTATTGTAAGGTAGTGAATTCGAATCCCGACCCAAATAAAGATCCATCGTGTTCGTTAATGGAAGCTGGGACACGTTAAATTCGTCATGGTAGCAATGTCCTCCATAGGAGATGATACCTCTGAGGTGACAGGTCAAGTATTGGGGAGTCTTCTGTTGGTCCCCGCTTTTACATTATGATATTCTTCTAATCCCGGCTGGTTCTAAATTTTACACATAACATTTGCTTGCCTTTTTTTAAAGAATAGTAGTTTAAAGAATTCTACTTTCGACTAAATATAATAAATAAGATGTATGCATACAACTTTAATTTTGCATCTTTTAAATAATATTGTAAATTTTTAATATAGAAGTTTAAAAACCTTCCTTAACTTTCCATAATGTAATATTTTTCAAAGTTATTTACGTTATTCTAAAAAATTATACTCCAATAATATGCGTACGTCATAAAAAAAACGTGGAAGAAGTATTTACCAGCTCTGTTTAAATAATTTATTATCTTTTGTGTTGTTATATTTTTTGAGTAGGGGAAGAGCAAATTGAATGAAAAATGGATAAACATAGAAAAAGTGTAAAATGGAATATTTGAGATGAATACTAATTTATATTTCTCTTTGCATTTAAATAAGAAAAATAATTAATAAGTATAAAGAACTTATTTGAAATTTGTCATAAATAATGACATTTCTCTATGCTTGCTGATATTTATTAAGTAAATACTTTCCATATGAAGCACAACTAATTCTCCGAGAAAAATCCGTATCTTGAGATAAATGATCATTAAAAATTTTGATTATTAATATTTTTCAGCAAGATTTAAAAAAAAACCAAAAAAAAAGTTGTTATGGAAAAGAGGCCATACATTTCTTGTAATGTACTAAATTATCTTCCTTAAAGAATTTTGTACAAGATTACTTTTTTATTCACTCTTATATAATTTGAATATTTAGTTATACTGATTTTATATAAGCTAATCCTATTTCAAACAATACTTGTCCCTATTTACAATTATTTCTGTTTTTAATAAGATATCAAATCAGAACTGTAAATTTTCTCAACATGAGTTCAAGAGAGTTTTCATATAATTATATTTTTCTCAAAAAGGCAAATATTTTGTTTCTAGCTTTAGTTATTCAATAAGAAAATATTTAAATGTAAATTCACTACTTAGAATAAATATTATGTTTAGTATGTTAATTAGATATTTATAATTATATTCATTATTACCAAAGAGTTTCAAGAATTTTTAAATATTTCAGTTTGAGTGCAATCAAAAAATGTTTCATAAAGTTCTACAACTGCACGAATCATGAATTCTTTTAACTGTCAAGCGAAACTAATCAGATTAGAAATGAGAAATATTAAAATGTGAAAAATAAAATTTACAATAAAATTTATAAAATTTCAGGAAAAATGAAAATATAATTACTCAATTTTAATATTGACACTTTTGAATAAAAATGTAAACATTTTGTTCTATGAAAAATTTAAATAATTTTTGTAATAATGCCATCTATTTTATTAAAACAGTTTAGAAGAAGTTTCAACAGTTTTTAAGATTAAATTTATTTATTTCTGACATACATTCTTTACAATAAAGTTATACCATATTAACAAATTTACATTATCTGAAAACGTTTTACCCGCGCAAACAAACACTTGAGCACGCGCGTGTAAAATTCTTTTAGGCAACATAATTTTTTTTATCTTCAATATTAATTACTTTACTACATTTCATATTTCAAATTGCATTTTTTTACGATGAATAATTAATAATTTTTCATATAGCTGAATGGTTTTAAGGCTGCACGCTGATATATATATTCCTCTGCAAGGCAGAGAATAAAGAAAAATATAAATCCTTTGGGTCAAATAGAAAATCGCCCACAAATTATAAGGGGGATGCAATATTTACAGTTTTATCAAAACCTTTCTGCAAATGATTTTTAGTCTCGTTCCATTAATAAGCTCAAATAGGCATTACGTCACAATAATCTTCGAAATGTCAAAAATATAATACTAATAAGAGCTTTTTTTACATGTTAAAAGGGAAAAGGAATATCAGAACAACTAAAATGATTGCATGAGTATTTATTCGAATAGCTGTAAAAATAATAACTGGTACGTCGATTCATCATAATATGCCACCGAGGGAAGGTTCTTTTTTTTATTCCCTACGAGTGGGGATTTTTTGCGGAGTCTAGAGACTGGGTGGGAGATGTGGTTGAGTCTAAGCGTTTGTTAATGGCTGTTACATTCAATTTGACTATATTTTTTCTTTATAGATACCTATTAAAGGTAACTGTTTTTTCTGCAAATGGAAAAAAGTTAATGTTATATCATCTAACATGTTAAGTAAAAATAAAAGCTTTTCGATATATTTGATGTAGCTTATTTTGGATAATTGTGTAGAAGATGGCACCATGAAATTGAAATTAATATCTTTACTCTTTGTTGATGAATTATTTAATTGATTAATGCAAGTTGTCAAGCTATATTTTTATCAACTTCTAATCTTGTAATTTTTATAGTTCAAACTTAAAAATAAATTTTTAATAATTTATTTTTTAAACTGAGCAAAATTTGTACGTTGAATGTTTTCTTTCCTAGGAATATTTTATTAGAACTTATAATAAAATATTCCTAGCATGATACACATAATTCCTTTTTAACTGAATCTCTTTAGAAATAGTTTGCAGCTAACGAAGTTATTAAAAAAATAAAAAACAAAATGATGTTATTTAAAGATATGCAGCATGGTATTAAATTAATGACATCATTTAAAACTATTATCTGAAGTCTCCGAGTCAATTAACTGTTCTAGAAAGAAAGTAATGTCTCATCGTTTACAATTTAAAGTACAGATTAAAGTTGAAATTACAATTCCTTGTTAGAAAAATTAAAAATGCAAAGTTATCTTTTATTACATCATTTATTGAATTTTAACAATTTCATTAAAGATAATTAATTTAATATAATTCTATAAGTTATTAAAACTCTCTCTTTCCTTACATTTAAATTTTTCTTATAATCTCAATAACCTGTCGATGTATGAAGAATTATTTTAAATAATTTTAAAATAAAAATGCCCAGAAGTTATTATTCCAACATGGATTCTTTCCAAAAATTTTTCAACCAATGTCTTAAAAAATAATATAAAATTCTACTGTTTCCCCATTATATTCTGATGAAAATTATACGTACATTTAATAAATTCAACTGTGTATTTATAACAGATTCTTAGATTTTTTGCGTTGGCGATTTACCCCCATTTTAATCTATTTTCTAAGATGCGCAATTTAATTTAATAAATTAAAGTAATTTATGTACATTTTTTGTTACATGGAAAAAATAATAAAGGTAATAAAATATTTAAGTATATAAAAATTTCGTATATTAATGTAATACAATGTTCGCAAGGCACTTTTGAAAATGGCTTAAGACACGTCTAAACTTTTCCATGATACCAATTTGTGATAAAGTCAGAACTGATTATCTGAAATCAGTTAGACCAATGGACTTAAATATGCTTCAATTGATTTAACACCATATTGTTTTCTGCTATTATTGTCAGTGTTTATTGAAATGCTTGAAACCAATAAAAACATACAAAAAAAGGAAACTTTTGACTAACAATTGATAAAACAAAATTATTTATACAAGTATGGACTAAACATCATAAAATTATGCTGTGTTTTAGAGGAAATGTGTTTTTCAATGCTATTTTTTAGTTTTATAGTTATCATTTGAAATATCGTAATCTTAAATGCGGACATTTTGATCAGTAACCGCTTAAAAAACGTTATCACTTATAAAAGTTCAAAAATTTGTAGTATCGATGATTAATAAATGAACTTCTGATCTAAAACCAATATCCCTTAAAGGAGTTTCGACTGTGAAGAAATGAGAACGCTGGTTTTACTGTTGTGTCTGCACCTCAACTTATCAAATTATTCTTAAATTTATTTTTAAAAAAAAAAAAAACAATGTTGTGTGAGCGGCTTATAAAATAAAAGGAGCGAAAACATTGCACCTAAAATAAATATTTTACTATTATGCACAACAGATATATTTAAACTTTAATTATTATGTAAATAGACATGCGAGTTCATTTCTTTATTCAGAAATGAATAAAGAAATTAAAAGTAAAATGTTGATTTCTTGTTCATCTCAAAAATTATGCTTCAAATGATTCTTTTGTTCTCTTTTTCAGATGCATTAAATTCAATATTTCAATATATATATATATTACATAGAAATATGATAAATTAAAGTAATCAACTTTTGAAATTATCCATTTAAGTGACTAAGTTAATTTATTAGATACTTACTTTTAAGCCCCATTCAATTAGCTGGCTATATAATGCTTTATTAAGTGCAATATTTGACTGTGATTGCAATTTACTGCTCTGTGGAAGCAAATTGTTTGGTTTGCACTAAAATGTTGAAATATTTAATTAAAATATATTTAAATTTTAAAAAGAAAAGATAAGGTTTTCGTAACTTACTGAAGCCACATCTTGCAGACACTTAAGCCGATAAATTAAAAAGGAAAACATAAATTAACTACATTTAAAATGTTTTACTCGTCTTAAAGGTCCATTTGACAATATTATAGTTTAATAATTTGTATAAATATATTACATTAAGATACTATCTT
>JAPDSC010075053.1:27106-51983 GCA_026290005.1 Latrodectus geometricus | reverse complement strand
GTATATATATATATATATATATATATATATATATATATATATATATATAATAAGTTTCTCTATAAGATAATATTGTCATTCAGCTGATTTTCCTATTCCTTTTTATGAAATGAATTTCACTTTTAATTATAGTTAAGCTGCTTTTTATGCTAGCGTAAAGAAAAAAAAATTTAAGGTACTTTTATTTTTAATTCTACAGTGTCAACTGATGAAATTAATGCAACTGAGAATTACAGTGCAAACTAAATTTTAAAGCTTAAATTATATAATTCAGAAATGGTTGTCGATTATCTGAACTTTCGAAGAAACCAAGACTACCCATAACTCCGTTTAAAAAAATGGTCAAAATTGCAAAAGAGTTCATATTTTTCAATTTCGCTTTTCACTTTGACTCAATACAGATCAATTTACTCATTGATTATAAATACCAACTTACCAGGGCTTGGGAAACATGTCTGCAAGCACTGCTCTTCTGATTCATAATTGTTTTCATTGCCTCTGCAACCACCATAAATAAACATTTTGCACTTGCGTGATGATTTGTCGTAGTAAAATCTAGGAATATTTGCTCTACATGGACCTTTTTCTGGGTTTTTGAAACAAGCTGTTTCGTATATTTCTTCCAAACTGTCTTCTGTTACCAGAGATTCAGCTTCATTTGAAAATTGAACATTAGAATTAGAATTATAATAAGGTACAGGTTTTTAAAATTTTCATCTGAAATGAAAATTACTTTTGAAAAAATATATAATTTCAGTTTTGCTTGTTATGAAAATAATAAATTTTATTTATTATGTTTATAGCTAATATGGTATTCATTTTTTTTAAAGATTATTTTTTGTTTCTTAAATCAATGGATATAATTAAATTTATGGAAACTTTATAATAAATTTAAATAAAATTATATTCTGAATCCAATTTCTGAGTAAAAATCATGTCGTTTGGACATCATCAATCATGTTGGTTATAAAAAAATTCTCAATTTATGTAAATGGACTGATGATTTCTAAAGCATGCTTCTAAGAGGGAAAAAATGTGCTAGTTGTTTTGCTGAGCAATATTTTCCCTTCACTTAATCATTATATATGTATTGAAAGATCAGAATAAATGGTGCTGCATACCATCATCTATCAAATGAAATAATATATCATGATATATTAAAATAAAAATTTGATCAGGGTAAGTCAAACTAAAATAACATTATTCTCAGAATTTACGATGAATTAAGATTCAACTAATTGATAGTATTGACCTCTAAATTGATAATCAGTTTCTGAGGAAAATTCTATTTATTTTCGACATAATGTGATTTGCGCTTCAATCTCATTTTTCGTATATAGGGGTTGGTTGTTTTATGTGTTAGGTCATTTATTTAGAGGATTTTCATTTGATTTTTTTTTACTTCTTTTTTTAAATCAAGAGAATCATTTGTGTTGCTGTTTCAGCATTAAGCTATGTATGTATATGCTAATAGGAAAACGATTTATTTCTATGTGACGATTAATAAAATTGCAGATAATTTTGTTTAAAATATTTTATTTATTTATTTATTATTATTACTTATTTATTTATTTTTGCTTCAGAAGCATATTTCTCGCAATGAATTTTATTTCTTTAAAAAGAATCTTATTTAATATTAATTTTTTATTTGCTTTCAGAATTCCAATAGATTAAAACGAATTCTTACTTTCAGTTGGTACACAATAATAAAAATAAGAAATCATAATCTGTTGAAATTTAAAAATGGAGTAGAAATTTGTTATGTCAAAAATAAATTTCGTATATTACACGCCCAGAAAAAAGGATATATGTCAGTTTTTCGGATTAATACACACATGTTCTATTTTGATTAAATTTACATTCTATGTTTTAATAGCCAATATAAACATTAGATAGCGCCACCATTCAGTGACCGATTCATAAACTTTTTGATAAGAGCTGGGTAGAAAAATTCGTATAAATCAAAACTTTTGTGTGTGTGTGTATATATATATATATATATATATATATATATATATATATATCTTTGTTCGTTTCTCTTGTCAAGTTCTAAAGTGTTCCTGGAGAATGCACCGATAAAAAATGTACGCTTTGAGTAACGACTCAATGACAGTTTCGGCATTTAATGAAATTCTTATGCTTACTTTAATTTAGATAATTTATTTAGATAATATTTTATTGAAACATTAGATTTGTTAAGATATTGGAAATAACAAACCTAGAAGAATATTCTAATTTGGTTGATCAGATTAAAAATTATTTTCTCGGTATTAAATGCACAGTAAATCTGTCAACTTTTCTAGTTTTACAGATTCTGAAAGATGACACATTTTAAAAATCCTTCCTTTTTCCCTCCACTTTAAAAAAAATGTGATGTATTTTAACGTATTGAAAAGCATCCATTAAAAAAGGAGTAGTTTTTTTAATGATTAAATACAATCATTAGTAAGTAATTATAAAGTAATTATTACTAATAATAATAAAGTAATTATTACTTTATTATTATTATTTCAATAAAGATAAGGTTACAATTGCGAAATAAAATAATTGAAAATAAATTTTATTCATGTGCCATATTGATATATATTTTATTTATATTATTATTTTATTATTCTTATAGGTTTCAAATTTAAATCTTTAGCTTCGATTTTAGTACGAAAACAATATCTAGTTTTAAATTTTTTCATAAATTTAAAACATTAATTTTTATGAAATATTCTATTAAATACAAAAAATTATTAAATTAACAAACCATCTTCAGATTTATAGCATGATTCTTACTGGAAATTCTGAATAATTGACTAATCAAAATTGAATAATACTTTTTTCAAGAGTCTTTTTCCATAAATCTGAATAAAATTAAATTAAATATATTACGATCTTTAGAAATTATTCTGAAAATCCTTCAATTTCGATTTTTATTGGAAGTACAGAATATATATATATATATATATATGAAAATGTTTTATTGTATTAATTAAAAAATTTCCTTTATTTTTTATTTATAGTTTTAATATAATTCACTAGATGGCAGTACTGTTAATTATACTTACAAATTAGATATGGAGAATTATCATTTAGAAATACTCTTGGCAATCTTATGATACATCTGCTAAAATAATATTTTTTAACTTAAATCAATGAATTCTTTTGTTAATTAGGATGATATAACCAAAAGTTGAAGCCGTGTAATTAATAATTATAAGAATCAGCTCAATGACTAGTATATTAATGTCAAAAAATTAATTAAAAATTCTTTTTTTAATTTTTTAAATATTTTATTGTAATGTAAAATAGTTATTAAAGTTTAGCTTTTTTATTTAATGAAATATGAATCTCTAAATAAAGTTTAGCTTTTTTATTAATGGAAATAAGAATTGATGTATTATAATAAAATTTATTATTTTTTTCTAAATTCATTTAATTTATATTTTGAATATATGAAGCCTAAAAGGGAATTTTCACATCATCATACAGGAATGCAAATTTTGCAATTTTATACATTTATCAAATCATCATAATAATTTTCATCACATTTACTAATCGTATTATAACGCTATTTCTAAATTACAACTTTCTTTCAGATGCAATTACTAATGATATTAAATGCATACTGCGGATTTAAATATTTTACTTTAATTTTTATAATTTAATAGTAATCAATTCTGAACTTTCCTACACAGTTTAAAATTTGTAGGAAAGTTCCGAATTGGTGAATTTCATATTTATAGATAGTTATTGTTGTCAATTAGAATTTAGTTATACAAATAAGGTCATTTTAAAAAAATATGTAATACTTATTCCTAGAAAAAATAGAATAATCTAAAATTTTCAATTTGATTTATCCATTAAGAGATGAATTAAGGTATAATTTATTTTAAATTTCGTCATGAGCAAATTCATCTAGTTTAAGAAAATGGTAATGAGCATGGTACTAGTAAAATGAATCTTTTCCTCAAATAGAACAAGAAATATAAGAAATTTAATTTTGATATGAATAACTGCAATTCATTTTAGTAGGTTCTTATAATTGAAACAGATATAATTGTATATGTTTAAATTAATATTCACGTAATTTTCCAAATTCTTGGGATTCGCTAATTAAATCATATCTTTTGACGTTTCAAAGACAAATAAATTTTTCGCATTTGTTATAGCACTTTTTTAAAGGTTGCTGTTCAAGGATCTATCTCTGCGGGTACATGACAATTCGCAATGAACTTCAGTTTCCTTTGAGCTGCTTTCATTTCTTGATGTACGAGACAAATTCAAAACGGAATTTTTTAAACACGAGCTCTGTTTCTTTGTTTTTTAAGTAAAATTAAAACAAATTACTATTTCCCAAGAAGTCTAAAACTTTGAGTCTTTGATTTGAATAAAGAATCTCAATGCATAAGTTCAAATGGAGTATTTGCAGTAGTGTACAAGCATGATAAAAGATTAACTAATAAGAAACTGGAAATAGATTTGTCCTTGTAATTATGGAGAAAAATGTACCAATCGAAACAAATGACTAGACCATATCTAATTTATAAATTCATGTGATAGATTTAAGCAATATTAAATCCAGAAATTATAGTTCTGCGAACTTAGCATTTAATATTAAAGGGAAAAAACTTAATGCAAACTTTTTATTTTTTATGGAAAAGATTATTTGGCATATATTATAAAAATTATGATTAATGAACTAGTTTATTAATACTTCTCACGTATTATAAAATCTAACAAATTTGAAATGATCAGTTGTAATAAAAAGTTATTTTTGAATGTTTCCGAAGTTCTTCAAGTTATAATTCACTTAATTAGACTAAGTTAGGAAATGTTTTGTTACACATTCCCATTTTTAAAATTTATCATATTCTAAACTACCATGATTTTTCAACACTATAGATTACATAAATTCAATATTATTTGGTTTTATTTTGATTTATCTATTTATTTATTGCTAAAAATATTCGTATAGATTGAAAAATAATTAGACAAACGATACTGTGGGGCACAGATGATAACTATTTAGCTTCTGCAGGAAATCCAAATGTAATTAATAAAGTAATTAAAATATTGAAAGAAAATTGTATAAAAAAATGTGTATTTTCTGAAGTTCTTTCATAGTAACAGAAATTGGAAAAAAAATTATGAAATAAGAAAAAAAAATTTAATGTTAAGAAAATAATCAAACAATAGGTTTTTCATTTTGTATTGACATTCGCAATTGATTTAATTAGTGTGAAGTGGTGAATGAATGAAAGATATAAATTACTTACATTTTTCTGATCGGCAAGTTCTTTTGCATTGATTCTCTGTGTCATAATTATTTCTGTTTCCCCCGCAGCCACCATAAATGAAGGTTTTGCATTCGCCTCTTATTACGTCATAATAATATCTAGAAAATCTGCCTCTGCAGGGACCTTTCTCTGGTAGTGATAAACAGTCTGTTTCGGGCCAATCTTTGAAATACTCCTCGGTTGCTGGTGGTTCAGCTTCATATGAAACAGAGCCCTCTTATTATTTAAATAAATAAACCCACTTTTGGAATTCAAGTTTTGCGTTAAAAACTTAATAAGTTGAATTTTTTTCTATTTTTGGCAGAAAAATATGCTCAATAGTTCATTGCTAGTAATTTTTATCGCCCATTAAATAAATCACAACAGCATTAACAATGCATAGTTTGCAAGTTTAAGGAAGCAACATACTTTATTTTCATATTTTGTGTTTCTATGAAGTGTTCATGATTTGCGAACTAAAATAAAATATAGAAATATTTTTTTTATTCGTTATACTCTTTGATAAATATAACTAATTTATCGTTGCGCCATTTCACTCATATAAACATTGTTTTTCGGGGATTATAGATCATTATTTTAAAGAAGAATTTCGAAGTTTCGGGAAAATCTAAAAATATGTTTTACTAAATATGTATTATTTCGATATAAGATAATGACAGAGAATAAATTCATTTTTGTCATTTATATGTGAATTAATCATAAAATAGTCGAAATTAATGGTAATGTAATTTCTAACACCAGAAATATCAACACATATCATATAATTCTCTCTAATGCTCGGCCACTAGGACGTTTAATTTTTTTTCACAAAAATGTTTTTGTAATAACAAGAACAATTAAATTATTTTTGGGAGCATAAACTTAGGATATGAAGTTACCTATGTGGAGTAATTCTTTTGATTCTGTTTGAATACAAAAATACCGTGATCATTAAAGCAATTCAACTTCTTATGTAGCTTTGTAGAAGAACCACGTAACTCTGATGGAGCCAATTTAGTCGCGGGGATAAGCATTTGTCTATAATTAATTATGTATTTTAATTTAATATTTCTTAACTGTTAACTGAGCATTTATTTAGAAAGTATCAGTATCCTTTGTTGAAATTACTTTCTTCCCGGAGTAACAATTTTTTTAAAATATTATAAGTTGAAAAGTTATGGGGAATCAAGCTTTTTATATAAATTTAATAAGCTAAAGAGAAATCCAACTTATTAAATTTCTTTATTTTTATTACCAATTAAATTCTAAAGAAGTTTTATCTAATTAAATTCTTAAGTACTATATCTTAAAATTTGCCATACTATTTCTCTAAATTTACAGGTATGATATATAATAGGAAGGAGAACTTAAAAAGGAATTTAATAAAGAACAAAAAAATTAATATCACATCGTCTAATATTGTATTTAACCTCATAATATTTCAGAAAAACAAATTTATTACGAGCAGGAGGTTTTTCACTGTGTAACATGCTTAATAGTCAGAGTAGTGTGTTGAATGAAGGATATAAATTACATACTTTCTTCTGACTTGCAACTTTTTATGCATTGGCTCTCAGTGGCGTAATTATTTCTGTTACCCTTGCAACCTCCGTAAATGAATGTTTTACACTCGCCTTCTTCTTCGTCATAATAGTATCTAGAAAAACTGCCTCTACAGGGACCTTTCTCTGGTGGTGATGAACAATCTGGTTCGGGCCACTCTCCCATACTTTCTTCTGTTATTGGTAGTTGCGATTCTGTTACTAGGGGTAAGGCATCACCTGAAACGTAATGCTTTGTATTTATAAAAAGAATAAATTAACTCAATTATACACTGCTGGCCACCCAAATTGCAACACCGAGAAAGAAAAGAGGTATCACAACAAAATTTATTTTGTAGATAACATGTTGACCAAGTATTAAATGATTAAATTTATAGATATCTGTGAAGTGTGGCTCCTGCCAAAATCAGTAGCAGAAGTAAACGCTATTGTTGGAGATTACCGCTGCCACATGATTTGGCATTAATTCAAAGAGACTTTGGATGTGTTCTTGGGGTACTGTAAGCCAAGTAGCTTCCACACGTTGCCAAAGTTGATCTGGTGTGACAGCTGCGAATATACTCTGGGTCTTAATCGTTGAGCAACCATAGACCACATGTTTTCTATTGGCGAAAGACCCGGAGAGTCAACTTGGCCATATTGTGTAGAAATACGGCTGTAAGCAAGTCCTGAAGGTAAGGAAGGATAACTGGCTCCAACATCTCGGAGATGTAGCGCTGGTTGTTTAAAGTACTAGAAGAGTGCGAGAGTGATATCCAATATTCCTTCATAACATAATATCCAGTGCAGGACTAGTATTGTGGAACAGTTCCACATCTTATTTCCCCGATGTCTCCAGACTCTAATGAGACCATTGTGGTGTTGCAGACAGAAGCGTGACTCGTCAGTAAAGACAATTTCCTTTCATTCTACCATCCATATCCTTTTTTCGTTGTACCATAGGTGGCGGAGACACCTGTGGTTCTGCGTCAAGGGTAGACGAAGCAATGGAGGTCTTTTGGACAGACCACTCTGCTGTAAACTACGTCGAATGGTACGCGCAGACACTGGATGACGCGTTACAGACTGAATGTACTGTGCTATGGTTCGTGATGTGGCTGAGCTATCCGTCAATGCCATGCGCACAATTTACCTGCCATCACGTAAAGTCTTGCATTGAGGTGGATGCGATCGAACACGTCGGTCTGTCTATCTTTCTGCATCCAACGATCACATATCCGCATTACAGTTGTTTGGTATGTGCTAAATACTTTAACATTCAAACAACTATAAGTTTATGATATAAAATAGTTATTGAAGTTTGAGATTATTTAGTTAGTCATAGTTAAATTCATTAAGAGTAATATAAATTTATATATATATATATATATATATATATATATATATATACAGAGAGAGAGAAAAAAAGGGAACCATTTCTGTTAGAAGAAATCAATATATTTGATTTTCTGGCTGTCTCTTTAATTTTATGTTTATTACCATTTAATTGCAAATATCATTATTTAAGTATGAATTTTCCGGGATCTATTTATACAGCTTATTTCTAATAAATTTCACAAAAGATTTATTATTTTATTCATGAATTTTTGTGTCCTTGAAAAATTATTAGCCACATAATAAAAATTTGTTTACACAAAATCATTTACGAAACTAATTTATTTCTATAATTTCAGGCATTAAACTCTTTGTTTTTCATACACGTTGAAATATCTAAATTAATTTTTCTTGACTTGTCAAGATTACACTTTTTGTCATTACTTGACATAAGATATTGTTTTGAATGAATCTAGCTTCCTTCTTATCGAGAAATAAGGGCTGGCGTCTAATGTTGTGACCTCCCAATGAACGGGAAATTGGGAATCAAGTCAGATGAATTGGTAGTCAGAACAGAATGTTAGACATTGGATTGCCAATTTAGCTCTCGTGTAAAACTACATTCTCTGCTAAATATAAATGGATATTTTTAGTACAGTAATACTTCCGCGAACATGGAGTGATGATTTTCATACCTCGTCGATTCGTCTTTTGTTTGAGGGTTACACATCCCGATTACTCATTCCACGCTTCCTTCTTGACTAATGTACACGTTCGGCGTATCGTATAGAATCGATGTTTATCCTTAATAATTTATTTGAAAGCGTGGTAGCGTACGTAGATAAGAAACACATTATGTGTTTCTTATCTACAGTGTGTATGTTTGTTATTACATGTTATGATTGTTATATTGTGTTTGTTATACGTTTTATGTACTTAGTCTTGAAAGTTAGCAAAATAAATCCAAGCGAAATAAAACTGATTTTTCAGTCGCGATCATGAAAAAGAAAAACTAACCTTGGAATGTAAACTTAATATTATTATACTTCGATATATACAAACATAAAAATTTGTAAAGATATTTAATCTAACGGAATTGATGCTATAACAAATTAAAAAAAAAGTTCTTGGTGCTGTAAAAATGCAGTTTTAAGTTCAACCATTATCCGTGAACGTCAGAGTATTATCTCTTAAATGGATGACTTTTACATAAAAATTATAATGTGATAATCAAGTGAATGTGTTTTATTGACTAGAACACGGTGTGCTCTTAAACTTAGGAAAATGTTTGTCAGTGGAAACAAATATGATTGTTCATACTACTCTTTCAGATTGTTTGAAACATTTTAAATTAAAAAGACAGAAGTTTGTGATTTTGTATTTATGATATCTGATATTTTTTAAGCATTTAAAATTTTTTTTTTGATTTCAGCCCAAACTAAACAGAATTTATGTATATTTATAAGCAAAATTATACCCTAAATTATTCGAATTTGACTGACTTGGTTATCACTCAGTCCTACCTTTCTCGTAAGTTTGGGGTATTATTGTATTTAGTTATTTGTTTAGATATTTGCATGTTCTCCATTTCAAGCAGTTTTGTTATTTGTATAACGGTTTTGCAGATTTTCTCCAAATGATTGTAAGACATCGTATGTTAATAAATTAATCATTTTTTATCGAATTATTAATGTTTTTTTTAGCCTACTTTTTCAGGTTCGGATAATTAAGTTATTGTTATGTAATAACAATTTGATGCATTTTTTGTTTCAAAAACGAATGATTTATCGAATAATTTTTGTGAATTTTATGCCTATTTTCGATGATGTAAAATTTTTTCATTCTTAACAACAGGAATGTTTTGGATAATTATGAGATAATCAGAAGAATAATTTTTTAAAATTAGGAATTTATGATATTTTTCATAAAATAATTTTTAAAAACGTAAATTAACTTAAACTTCCTATCCAAATTATTTCATTAAATGTAAAAACAGCAAAGAGAAGTTTTCAAAATTAAGTATTTTTAAAATTACTTTTTAATAACCATTTTAAAGAAAATATTCATTCATAATTCCTTTTCAAATTTAGTACTTCCGTTTTGCAAGTTAAATTGAATTAAAAATTGTATGAAATATTAATTTTGAAGAAAAACATCCGTAATACAAATTTTATATTATGTTATTTTATCACCAATTTTTTGTAGTGAAATTTTCCAGAAAATCATGCGACTTATTAAAATTATTTTGCAAATTACTGTTGTTCTGATGTTCACAATTTTTTAACGGCATTTTAATTAACATTTAATGTGAATATTTAAAACTATTTTGTAAATCTACAGTCTTAAAAGATATAACTATCTATTTTAATGTCGAAATTTCAAAGCTATCTGAATTTATACTTACTTCGGCGATAACAAGTTTGTTCACATTCTTGCAGTGTTAAGAATTTGTTTTCGTTCCCTTCGCAACCACCATAGAGGAATTTTTCGCATAGACCAGTTCGGAAATTGAAGAAATACATGGGTAGAGCAGCATGGCATGATCCTCTATCTTTTTCTAGCCTACAGATATTTCTCTCTGATTTCCAAGGCCCTTAAAAATTGAAGTGGGGTATTTGAAGTATGCTATTTACTTCTTATATTATCAATAATCCTAAAGTTAATTTCTTTGAAAATGATTGATATTCTTTCTTCGATTATTAGTATCTACTTATAATCGAAGTATATTGTTATAGTGGTTATACAAGACATTTTGTAAATTAAAATTTTATCCTTGATGAAAGCGTTGAATATATCACAAGCATTAAACAAAATTTGGAATTTAGGCATTTTGAATTCTTTTTGTGTTTTCTATAGTAGCAATCATCCAGCATGCGCAATATCCTGCAATGTAACCATATCGTAACCTAATCCAGTTAATTATAATCAAATGAAATAATAATCAATATCAAAGCAATGTCAATCATAAATAGCCCTAGAAGCAAAATCAAGTTTCCAGCAATCAACCTTCACACAGTCCCATAAAACAAATCGCTTCACATCAGCATAGACAATCAAGAAAAGACATCCTAAATGAACAAAACCCAGCCACTATCTTATTACTAACACTTAAAATCTAATTAAATCCCTATAATACTTCCAAAAGAAGCACAACAGCTACTGCGCTACTAGAACAATTCATCAATAGTAATAATATTCAGATAACTCTCTTTCAAGAATCTTATGCATCGAAAAGTGCAATTCCCGGAATACCATCCAGATGGAAATTGTATTAGATGACAGATAGAGATGATTATAGAGCACTTATATTAGTGACAGAATTTTTGAATCCAACTGCGATCACCTCCCAAGGAGACATAGTAGTAATCCAACGAGAAGCAAAGCCACAACCAATAATATTCATTTCAGCATACTTGCCCCCAATCCCAACTGAATATATAGATTCCACATTAATACAAATCATTCAAGTATCAACGATTATAATATCTTCCCCATAATCATCGGATGTGACTTCAATGCACACAATCAAATGTGGGGATTCAACATTGATCAAAGGGATCAAAACTTGAAGACTTTTTCGCATAAAATAACCTTAATATTGCCAATGCCGAAGATGCCCAACCAACTTTACAGGACCGAATGATATTGGATGGCCGGACTTGACACATAATAATGACAAAGCATTAACAATCCTTACATCGTGGAAGAAGATTTCATATGCTCAGATTATAATTATATCACATTTACAGTAAATCAACCACTCCTAATTCACACAACGAAACGATTTAAAACAAATGAAAATCATGATAAATTGAAGAAAAATTTTAAAAATCTCTAATTATTTAATCGGCGAAATTCAAGAAACTTACACAAAGAAAGCCTTCGGCAAAGCAACGGTAAATATTGGCAACATAATCATTGAAACGTGGGAAATATCTTTTAAGATAAAGCAATCAAAGAAGAACTCTAAAACAAACTGGTAGTCTCCTTTTCTTCAAATTCTCATAAAAAGACTAAAGTCTTGAAAAGAAGAAGGTTGCACACTAAAGATTAGACGGAAAGAACTATTTTCCATATTAAATTTAAAGAATCCCTAGCGATTGATAAAAAAAGCAATTATCAAGTCTAAATCAACAAACTGGATGTCCTACTGTTCTAATAACAATATTATTTATGGAATACACTATAAAATAACCACAGATAAACACATTACACCAACCACAATTTTCAACAAACAACTCAATCAATTCAGAGAGCATAAATTATTATTCACGACATCATTGTAGCTATTTGTCAAATGGATGAACAACGAGATGACTCAGATCACCCTAAAGATATCAGAATATTGTCAATACTTATCAATACACCGAATGATTATTCATTTACACAAAAGGAAATAGATCAAACAGCAAATTTTTTCAATAATAATAAAGGACCTAGGCTAAATGGTATTGACAACATTATTATTAATCTTGCACATCATATTCCCCCAACTTTCTTCATCAATTTTTTCAATAAATATCTTGATCTTCATCTGTTTCCAACTTGCTTTAAATGCAGACAAATTATCTTCTGCAAGATGGACAAAGATCCTAAGAATTCGCCTTCATACCGACCAGTATGCCTCCTACAAGATATTGAAAATCTTTCAGAAAAACTTAGTTTAGATTGTCTAAGACACCACCTATATATCACTAGTTACATCAGCAGAACATAATAGGGATTCCAAAATAACACATCAACAGATCACGGCATTAATGCCGCTATGAATCAAATACAGCAAAATAAGAACGAAAATGCCTATACGATTTTGATAAGTTTGGATGTAGAAAATGGTTTTAAATATCTTTAATGGCCTGGAATCAAGCAAGTCATTTTATCAACGCAATTTCCGGCTAATATAACCCACTTAAATTTCAGTTTTTTACAAAATGGAGAAATTGTGGGTAATCATGATGGAGAATCAGTAATAGAAAAATACAACCGAGAATATCCCCAGGGATCCCATGGAAGACACTAGAATATCTCCTTTAAAAAATTCCTCAATCATGAGGGTCCAAGTTACACTAAACTCTTTGCCTTTGCAGATGATATCCTATTTGTGATAAAGGGTGATATCAGAGTAGAACTAAAAAATAACAGTAACGTCACACTATAGATGTTTAGCACGTTATGTACTGAAAATATTTCTCTCCTCAAAGAAAACACAAGCCATTATCACCAGAAAACCTAAACAACAACTCACATGCAATCCAAAGATCACACTGGAGAGTAGCAGTATTAAATTTACCAATAACTTCAAGTTCCTGGGTATTGTTTTTGACAAGAAACTTTCCTTTCTGTCTCATATAAGAAGCCTTAAAGCAAAAATAACTCCAATCATGCAGGTAAATGATAGGTAGATCATGGCGTCTAAACAGCAAAATTTTAAAAACAACCTGCTTAACAGTTATTTAAAAAAATTATGTATCATGCTTTTATATGGGCACACCTATGAAGACCAGAAAAGAAAATTTCTGTTAAGCATTCAAAGACACTTACTCTTAATTCTAAATCCTTCAAAACAATATCTCCAGTAGATCTTTTAACTCTCGCAGTGATACTCCCACTTCATATTGAATAAAAAATCGCCATTAAAACAAAAACTTTTAGCTAATTATAAAAATTACATAACAGATCCTCATAAATATGAACATGTAAATAAATATAAAGTCCATCCATCAAGAGAAGGAGCAGGCGTATAAAAATCCAAACTAGGAAAATTATTCAAAAAAGGACTCCAACAAATAATCCATATTTATCTATGACTTAACATTATTACACAGATGATTTAAAAATAGATTACAGCATAGGAGCATCATTTACTTTATTCTATGAAAGAAAAAATAGGCCATCAACAAAACAAGCTACACCCTCAAAACTAAGTCTTTCAAACAGAAGCTGTAGCAATTCAATCAGTGCCAATCCATAACATGAACGTAATATGAATAACTTTACAACCTGGAATGACTACAATTCTATAATACAGACAACCCAAATCATACCTCTTCACTAATTTACAGCATTCAGAAATTTTTACACCAAAACATCTGGAAATCAAATTTTAATTAGACAAAAGTATATGAAAGAGCAGAAGGAAACGAAAGAACTGATGTACTAGCAAAAGAAGCAGTTACAGAATCTTACCCTTAAACTATTGACATCCCATGATCAAGTCCCACTTAAATCTATCTTTAACCAATACTCATTGTTCCGTTGGCAAGAAATCTAGGACTCATCTGAACAACGACGATACTCATTGTCTATCTTTAACCAATACTCATCACAAATCTATCTTTAACCAATACTCATTGTTCCGTTGGCAAGAAATCTAGGACTCATCTGAACAACGACGATGAGCATTTAACTTTTTATCAAAATTTTCCTCAGATCATAAAAATGCTTCTCTAAATTACTTCATTACCAGCAATGGATCATTCGCCAGAAACTATAAGATATTTGGAGAAAGTGACACACCTCTATGTTTTTGCGGCAAAGGAGGAACACTGCAAAATTATTTAACGAAATGTCCAATTACAATCAAATATCATATTAGACACCTTACCAATTTACTATTTACCCAGCACCTCAAATTTTGTATCAGTCAAAAATCATCGATAAATCTAATCCCCCAAATTGCCAAAATCCTGATGTCTATGGACTTAAAAGTTTGTCTTTTGTTGCCACAATCCAACTACCTTCAATATAATGTCAATGGTCCCCATTGAAACTAATAAGAAAACTTTGATATACAGACACTCATATAACACAGTCTCTGCAGAAGTTACTTTTATTGCATCCCATTAACTTTAAAACAAATATAAATCCGATGGACTGCAGAATGCATTATGAGGAAATGGGAGAAAGAAAGGAATAAAAAAGGCACTATTGCCAACAAGAGACTATCATTAATTATCACAACTTTATGTTTCTATAGTCAGTTGAAGAGAGAGGATAAGCATATGCTTGTTAACCTTAAGTACATTCAAAGCACCTCCCATATCGATCCATTGATCGTACCTAAGAAATATTAATGTGTGTTGATATTTTCCTTCCAAACATACAAACTACAGTGTATTTTATAATAATGATCATATTATGAGCATCAAAAATATATTGTTCGTAAATGAAAATAATTTTGAGATTGAAATCGCTACAATTTTTTCTTAAGAAATAAATCAATTTTGACAATAAAATAAAAGGAGTAAATAAATTCCCATTTAATTGTAAAGTTACATTTTTTAATAAGTTTACCAGATCATGAAAATTATAGTATATTTATTTCTTATTTGATAAGGGTTTTAATTTTTTTCAACTAAAAATTTCAAACTTAAAAAACTTCTTGCATTTTTTTACTATTTTTTTTTAATGAATGTGCAGTTTGAAGATTAATTTTTGTGGCTTATAGTTGAGTAACTTTAAGGTAAATTTTTCAATTTTAGAATTCAGATTTTAAAAACTATAACTACATAACTTTCACCATGTACAAGTTACTATATATATAGATAAAATAATCACAAAATTCATTACCTTGAAAACAATTTTATTTTAAAAAATTTTGCAGAGTCCTAAATTTTATTTAAATAAATCTTTTTGTTAAGTAATTTGAGAAACAAAGATTTAAAAAAGAAGCGGGAAGAAACAAATTAAGATGGAAGATTCAAATACAAAAAAAAAAAAAAAAAAGAAAAAATAATCTTGTTTCTATAAATTGATCCCTATTATCATTCTTTATAGAACAAATATTTTAAGAAAAACTCGATTAGTTCTTATTTCAACAAAAAAAAAAATGCTTGGTAAAACATAACAGTTTCTTAGAAAATTGATTTTAATTAAAAATGCTCAAATTTTTACAATCACATCTGTAAAGCAAAAATTAAGTTCGTTGAAAATAAATATAATGTAATTTCATTTCTCAGTAATTAAGGTGAATTCACATTCGACTTATAGAACGAATTTAAAGTAACATGAAACCATTCACAATGGCTGTTAAAATGATAAAATAAATTCATTTTTTGCAGAATACAAAGCAACAATTTACAGATGTGGAAATTGGCTAAAATTAATATTTACCTGTTATTACAAGAGGGAAAATATCGAGTATAGAATGTTGTGAATTCCTTTATATCTAAGATTGGAATGGATGCTTGTCAATTGAAAAATTCCAGGAGAAAATAAATGATCATCAAAGATGTATATGAATCTTATAAAACGCCATAAATGGTTTTTAAGCAATCACCATGTGTATCCTGTATTCGCATGTTACGCTTATATAATTTTCTGATAAATTCTATTCACTTTAAAAAAAATTCAAGAAAGTTTAAATCTATTTTCCTAGATAAAAAGAGTAAAATCCAGAATCAAAATTGCAAAATTTTTATATATATTTTAGACTCGCAAGTTTTGTTTATCTTTTATAATTCCAATTCAAGATTTTTTGTCTCATTCTAAATGCATGCCTTTCAGAAAAATATGGAAACTGTTAAATTTATGCAGAATTATTCATACCAATCTTTGTACCGTCTTGTACAGCTGTGTGGAATATCCATAGGCTTTCTATTGCTTCGATTCCCGTTTACTCAAAATCAAGGGACAGGTGCCACCAATGATGCGATGAACAACGGACATGAACAACTGAATGTAACAACATTGTCTTTACTGATGAATTCCATTTCTGAGAAACTGCTGAACTCACATTACATGCCGCCACACATTTCCTGTTCCATCTTGGTCTACACCACCTGTTTCCATCATGGTTTATATTATTATTAGATTTCATTTCCGCATCCCAATGGTATAGGACATCTAGCGCCTCATCTCTGAGGTGCTGGAATCCATTGTCTTCCCATACGTGGCCCTCAGCGTTCAAGCCTTTTCTTTAGTAGTAAAATTGAATTGCTTCTATTGCTCGTTTATTCACCCAATCTATCTTCAGTGGAAAAAGCGTGGTCCATGTTTGCACAACACCTAGCTTGAAATACACCAATCACTGCCACTACAGATCAACTTTGGCAAAAAGTGGAAACCGCATGAACTTCTAAATCCCGATGACACATCGAAAAACTATTTTATTCTTAACAGTGGCGTGTAGCACTGGTGGTAGCTAGCATTGGCGAATACACTAACTACTGATTTTATCATAATTCACACTTCACAAAAGTTTGTAATTTCAATCATTTGATCTGTGTACTACGTTTTATCTGCCGAATAAATTTTGGTATGATAAATATAATGTTTCTTGGCGATGCATTTTGAGTGGTCGGCAGTAAAAGCTTTCAGTATGATATCTCATACGAATGCCATTTATTAAAATCAAGTTTTAGATAACACAAACGTTTGATATAACTGTTTGAGATCTATATTTTAGAAGGTTTTTTCATTTTCTATGAGCATTTTGCTAGTTTTTTACTTAGTTCGCGATAGTTTTGGAGCGATTTCAAGTCTCCAACTAGCTTGCTTAATACTAAACACATCTTCAAAAGAGAATCATCATCAGCATCGAGAGGGAGATATTAGATTGATAATTAAGAAAATGCTATAATATCTTATTTTTTTCTTCACATTTTAATTTTAGTCAATATTAGATAATTGTAATATTGGTAAAGTTATCACAGATTGCTATAATATTAGTCATTAAATGTTCGGGGTTTATTTATCTGGTTGTAATCAGTTGCTGTATGTATAATATTAACAATATTTAAAATCATCACACCCAAAATAAAGGCTAGGTATTATATGAAAAAACATTAATTTTCTTTTAATGACCATAAATAAGTATAATTATAGTTTCTTTTGTTTCTGGTTTTGAAAGTAATATTGACTGCAACAAATGATAATAAAACAAAATCAGAAGGCATGATAAATTTTTACTGCACATGACTCTTAAAAGCTATTAAGGCCGATTTATTTCTGAATTATTTTGTGAAATACTTTTAAAGAATTAAATTATTATTTGAGATGTGCAAATCAGTTACGTTAAAATAATTTAATCAAATGTAAATTCATGAATTTTTCATAACGTTTTCATTTATTAAAATGTGTCACTTACAATATTTTGTCTTTAAAAGGAATTTTGAATATAAAAATGTGTTATCATTTAAAAAGGAATACTTTAAACCGTCTATCAAGAATGTAATTTATTAGCAAGACAAATAAAGTATACTTACCACATGTTGGCCAATTACATTGACAAGCTATATAAAAAATAAAACAAAATATTGTAAATAAATAATTTCTTGAAAAGAAACTTTGACATTAATTCATTTTATTTTATATTGGATATATTACATAATTCAGCTATATTGGATGAAATACATAGGAAATATGATAAAGAGAAATTATGCTTTTAAAAAGAAAAACAATTTCTTCCACAGAAGTTTATAAAATTAATATTCTGTAAAAGTTTACAACATGCATCATTCTATAAAATTGTAAATTAAAATGACAAAATATACGGATTTCTACTATTATTAGAACAAGTCTATGGAAAAAATATTTTTTGTTTCACAACTTTCTTTTATTTAGCTTCTAAGTTTCCTTATTTCCAAAATTAAATTTTATTATCCTGCATTTTGTATATTTCGCTTTTCTATTTATAATTAAACGTAATTCTCGAATAAAAATAGTTACTGGCGTTAATCAACAGATAGTAAACAACAGCATTAATCAACAGTAAAGGCTTAATTTTGGTTTATTTTAATAAAATGTTTTAAAATTTTTATTAAAAATATTGTATTAAAATTATTGATTATAGATCGAATTTTTATATTTTTGTCATATTTTTTGTTTTGAATAAATTTCCACTAATGAAAATGCATTTTTCGAAATTCATTAAAAATCTGAACAACCCGAAATTGTTTTGTGAAAGTCTGAAATTTAAGGAGATAAAGAATAATTTCAAGAAGTAAAGACATTCAATAAAGCAGAAAATCCATATGACACTTATTTTTAATTAAATATTGTGAAATGATTGGTCATTTTAATATGTGTTTTTTCTTGCATTTATCTCTTTGAGAGTATTTTCGTGGAAATATTTGAAATTATGTTATTGTTCTGTCTATCTCTCTAAATAAACTAAATTTTAATAATGCTAAGTATTGGTTTTTTAGAATACATATTTGTAAAAGTGAATGTCTATCATAATTTCTTTTTTTATACTATGTACTGCTGTTTGTTTCTACTTAATATTCCAAATTATAGCAGTTATTTTCTTGATTTGTAACTATTTTATAATATGATAAAATACTATATTCACTGAAGAATACTGTTTTTTGTAACATATCCTTATATCAAAGTTAACTTTATGTTTAAATTTTTTTTATAAAAATTAAATATTTGTTCAATATATTTATAAGGGAATGCACGTTTATCAGTTTGTTTAGTTTTCATTGTTAATAAACAGCACAATGCAAACTGTAGTGAATTTAAAAAGTTATAGTATAAAGTATAATTGAATCAAAATTTTCATAATATAATTGATTATTTCTTAATTTATATTATAAAAGAATATTAAGTATAAAATAAATTTGTCTTATATAAAAAACAGTGTTATTTTCAAACAAGGCGCTTGCACTTCCTTTCCTTTTAGCTTATTTTCAAATATTTGTAAACAATTTAATTAAGAAGTTATTAAGATTTCGTCTAAGTATGACAAATTTATTAATTAAAGTTTTTTAAAGCTTTAAAATCCTGACTGCAAAATCTAAAATCTGCGAAAAATCTAGCTGCAATCAACAAATTAAGAGAACATCCACAAGATTACCCATATAAATTCTTAAACATGAAAACATTTTAATCTATTGGAATAACCATTGCTTTCACATTAAAGTTATGAGAATTTTATTAATATTAATCTCTATAAAGTAGTAAAACATATAACTGTTGAAAATTTAATTAATTCTCGTTACATTGAAGTAATGTAACAGTTAAATTACTTTGCAATTTTTCCTGCATTTATTTTTATGTTTTGTTTGGATTGCTGACTCGACTTTTGGTTTTCTTTTACAATGACGCCAAATAATACCCAGTATCAGTAAATACTTTGAATTATAATTCTACAGTGAATTTAAAGTAATTCAAAGTAAAAAAAGTTATGAAATTCTTGTTTGAGAAGTGGAAATTTTTACCTATTGAAGGATCACAGTATGCATCACATGGTGCTGTACATCGTTTCAGAGCTAGATTATAATGTTGTCCAGTAGGACAAGGAACAACAATATTTGTATCGTTGGTGTAGCAGATTATAGAATTCGAACAGTTGTATGGGTCTAGATAAGTGCCTTCCTCAATGCATCTAATTATTGGTTCTTCTGATCGCATACCTATAAGAAAACAGAACAAAAAATAAACTTTTAAAAAATATAATAAATTTCTGAATCAAACTTTTTTCCCCCAATCCTAAGGGTTTATCAATTAATAATACTGGCGTTGTATAACAATTGATATCATTTAGCAAGAACGAATTACATGATGTGTTTTTATAGAATTTTTATAATATATTTCAGTTTTATACTGCTGCAAAAATCCAAACTAAGAGATATGAATATTTAAGAAAAAGTTGTCATTTCTACTTATGCTTCATTACGCAAACATTACAAAACCTTTAATTAGTTTGTTGTCTGTATTTGAATTAAGATTGTAAAAATATCTTCACTAGTGGTGATTCTAATATCGCTAAAGTAAATTTTGTTGTGAAAAAAAAAATTTATTTTAATAAGTAATAGAAGTGCTTTAAAATAAAAATAATATATTTTTTTACTATAAATATTTCGAGGTGTTCATGATATATTAATATTCGCTAATTATATATATCCATATGATTATTTTTTCATTAAAAATATTCTAACAAGTATCTAATGTAAATAAAAACATTTTATGAAACCTGAGAGTAATATCTAATTATTTAATTTAGTATTATATTTATTTATCATAAAGTATAGAAAAAATGAAAATTTTCAATTAAAAATTCTGTAAAATTAATGAAACTCAAATTGATATAAGCTTTCACATTGCATTTTAGGATAGACATTCATAGAAATCTGTATAACATTTAACTTTATTTTTGAGTTTAATAATATCATTTTTTATCACTGTACCATTGAATTTAATTTTATTATTTGTATTCTTACGACAAATTAAATTTCTATGCTATATTATTAATGAAATAGTAAACTAGTTTATTTTATATTTCATCCATGAAATAAAAATTTCTGGAAACAATTTATTTCTTAGTTAAGGAGCCAAAAGAGATATTAACTTAAATATTGGTATATGAAACACGCATATTTTATTTTACACACAAAATTAGTATAACTTAAATAAATTAAGTACAGATCGCTCAGTTTTTTTTAAATTCTCACTACATTTTTCTTTAAAATTCTATTTCATTTCTGAAATTTTAACAAAATGCAATAAATTCTTAGGAAAGCATAAAATGTATCTTCTGTATTTTTAAATGGACACATCAATGCTATAATACCAAATAAATATCATAAAACTATGTAATGATCTTGAATTGAGTTTCACTTTTTTTCTAAATAGCTGTTTTATAGTTGAAATTTAATTTAATAATAAATTATCATGAAGTACTTCAATATTGAATATAAATATATATATAACTTTAAAACAACTTTTAATTAACAACTTTGTAACACATAACAAAAATTTTTATTTTTTTTAAATGGAAAAGTTGTATTGGGAAGTACGAATAAGATTTTTTGTTTTCAACAATTTCATTACAACAACATTAAAACATTAAATAATAGGAAGTTTTTGGCGTATTTCTCTTTTGAACTCATGGATAGAGAAAGTACATTGTTTTAAATTAAATAATAAAGTCACATTAATTAAATGTTTTTGAATAATAATAGAGAATTAAATCAAGAGAATTTGAATTTATATGAGAAGACAATTGAAGTTAAACACAGATAAGGTCTCTGAAATTCAGTAATGAGTATTGTTCCTTATATTTAATGCATCACACTCGAAGATGCATAGAATGACAGTGAATGAGATGCAAAAAATGAGGTGACTTTAATTGCATATATATTTTTTTGAGCTGGCTCTTGAGAAGTTAAATATTTTACAAAGATTATTTTCAAATTTTAAATTTACTGATTGATTGTACATTGCGATTATGGAATTTTAATTTTACTCTGTGAGAAAAGTATGCAATGTCATGAGTCCATCATTAAAATAAATTCCACGTTTTAATGAAATTTTACTATAAATATATCATAATTTTCACTTTATTTACCACCATTTCTACACAATATCATTGGTCAGCTCATTTTCAAGGAAAAATGTTTGTCACAAAGATCTTTAAATACTAGTTTTAAGCTACTTTTTTTTATTAGATTATGTTATTGGGAAGCACGTTCACTCTCGTTTCTTTCGTACTTTTTTAACCTTTAGTTCCATAACTGTCAACATATTTCCATGGATCAGATTATTTAGTTTCTTGCTCCTTAATAAAACTTTACTCGTTAAGCATGGCATCATTGTCCATTGCTATTTTAAATCTTATGAGCCATGTTATTCAGAATGAGCAAATAACTTTAGAAAAAACTAATGTTCCGTAAATTTTATAAAACTAGATAAAGAAATAAGCAAGATTTTAGAATTCGTAATATAAGTGTGACAATTATTATTGTGTAGTGAGGAAATTTAATTAAATTGTATCTATTTTTTATTTAATAGCTCAAAACTGATAAAAATTTTAAAAATTCAGTTATTATATGTACGATGCCTTGATTAATTGCAAAATGCTTTTAAATATAATATTTTTTTGAACAATTACTTTTAAGTTTTATGAAATCATGAATTGAAAAATATTTTATTATACAGAATGAGCCACGTAAAACCGGATCGTAGAAATATTATATATTGATTTTTACATTTATATATTCGTATATTACGTTTTTAGCAGCACATTTCCTGTATATTGGCTCATATTCTCATAAAAGACACTGAACAGTAAAGTCGATTTGGAATCGTCGAGAAATTTTATTCTAATTTTCCAAAAAAGAAGATCCTGTTATGTTACTTTCAGCAGGAAGGTGCAATTTGCCTCAGATTATATCATGTTTGTAACGTGTGCATGAGGTGCTTACACATGAGAAGATGATTATTAAAAGCTTGTGGTCTTTTCTGTCACTTGGCCAGTCCACTTGTATCTTTTACTTATGGAGATTATTAAAGAGAAGATTATACGAAACTAATTCACATACAATTGAAGAACTCAAGATGAGGATGTGAAATGTCATTAATATCGTCACAACGCAACGAGATCACTTACAGCACAATGAAGGAGAGTAACCATATTTAATTTATTATATTTTATTTTATTCGTTGACTTTACCAGGCTGGTTTTACGTGATACTCTATTAATTAGCACAACATCATTGTTTTTAGCAATTACACCCATTTTTATTTATTATAAACTAAATAAATTTGTTTTTCCAAAATAATCAAATAATTTCCATTACCTCCAAAACAAAAATAAATAAATAAATAAAGCATAAATAATTTCGCTTCTTTTTCAGTGTATTTTTTTGGTAAATACTCTTTTCAAAATTTGTCTTGCTTTTTTACAACTATATTTTATTTAAAAAATATTTGTAAAAAAGAAATACAAAAATTAACTCTAGCTCATCGAATTAAAAATCAATATTAAGATAGCATGTATGGGCATATCACACATGATCATATATACCATTTTAATATTATATGTCTGACATCATTTAAAAGATATTGAGTGTAAATTTAATGTTAAATAGTGGTTGTAAAATTTGAATTAATAAATGCAAATTTTTAAAGAAATATGTAGGTTATTTGAAGCTCCAAATTGTATTTTTTCTTATTACTAAGGGAACAATTAATCTGTATTATTCTATAAGAGCATTTTATCAAAGAAGCATTTCTTTAAATATTACAATATTTTTGTTTCAGAATGCATCTGAATATTATTTTTAATTACAAGATGTATTTGACAAAATTTGTTAAAATATATATTGAATTTGATCTAAAGAATAATTTGATATCAAGAATGCGTTTTCCGCTTACATTGATAAACCGATTGTAAAAATGATTAATCAAAAATAAACGCTTACTTCTTTGTGGTTTGCATCTACTGAGGCATTGTCTCTCTGTAACATAATTGTTTCCATTTCCCCCACAGCCACCGTAAGTGAAAATTTTGCACTCGCCAGTCTCAGCGTCGTAATAGAATCTAGGAATAGCGGCTATGCAAGGACCTGTTTCTGGAGCTGAAGAGCAATCTAGTTCTGAATTGTATTCTAAATTACGTCCTGTTACAAGTGGTTCAGTTTCACCTTAACAAGAAAATACAGATTATATTAAAAAATTAACTGTAGGTAATATATTTATTATAGAAATAAGCATTTGTTGTACACATAAACTGAAGAGACAAATACCGTAGGATACTTCTTAAAATCACCTGCGGAGTCATTTGTCTAAGGAAGTACGACAAATGGAAGTGACAGCGATTTTGTGAATAATAAGAAGTCGCTAGTAGAAATGTTTAGTTATTCTTCTTCTACTACAGTTCGTAGTTACGAAAATATTCCAAAAGCTAAATTTATGGAAAAACTGATTTTTTTTAAAAAAAATTATTTTCCTTTCATACTCAAGGTTTGGTAGTTTGGGTGACATTTTTAAATTTTTTTGGTAGTTTGGGTG
>JAPDSC010075053.1:0-27096 GCA_026290005.1 Latrodectus geometricus | reverse complement strand
TTTGGTAGTTTGGGTGACATTTTTAAATTTTTTTGGTAGTTTGGGTGACACATCATTCAATAACGATAAATACTTCTAAAGTAATTGATAAAGACAATTGCTTTAGTGATATGGTCTATTGTCGTTTTGAAAAATTTATTGTTGTTCCAATATAAGAATTACGTATATACATTTGTAAATAAAAAATGTTAATAGCAAACACTTTTCATGCCATGTTAAAAACTTTTACATGTTTTAATATAGAAATTAATGATGTTTCATTTAAACAGTTCTTACATCACATTCATAAGTTTGCCTTGTTGACAACTTAAATTCATAGTTTCTAGTGTCTGTACGAAGCTCAAAATTCATCATCAGTTCTTACATCGATCAAAAGAACTATTGAACTAACCAAACAAAGTTTTTTTAGTGATGTAGAGTCTAACTGTGAAATATATTCCTGAACTCAATAAAGATTACTCTGCAAATGTGAGATTTTAGCAAACACACTTAAGTCTGGTTTTTGCCGCTATAAATATCCAATAAACTGAAATTTATTGATTTCGAATATTTACTATATGTTATGTGATGATTGAATTAGTTATTTGACAAATATGATAGTCTCTTTACAACAACTTTTCAACGAAGAAGTGCCATATAAAGATTAAATGTGTATTCATGGTTATGGAAAACTCTTTAGTTAAACGAAATGTAGCATTTTGTGTTTAAATCAGTCTGCTTACTCAGTGTGGCCATAACTATAAAAGAGAAACCATTTTATATAAATCACTTATGAATAAACTAAACAATTATACAATTCTTTGTCTATTTATGAAATTTATTAAAATTGTATTATGGGATGTTCAAATTTGAAAGTATAAGTGAGATTTAAATTCATGCCATAATTTTCGTGCTGAATTTGTAAATTTTTAGGGAAAAATCTAATGAATAAGTGTCAAGTACTATATAAAAAAAAACTAATATTGTTTTTAATATGTGGAAGAACGAAATGATGGATTTTCATTTTTTTATATAAAAAAATTCCTTTTCTCTATATTTACATAATTTTAAATAATAGTTAGTTGAAGTTTTCGAATAATTTATAAATATTTTATTATATTTTATATATATTCGAATAATTTATTAAATATTTTATTATGTCTTCAAAATTATATACATTATAATAAAAATATAAATTTATTTTACATTATATTTCAAATTAAATAATAAATTTTAAAAGGCTAAAAATTTTTAATTCAAAATTTTAACTATTACAGAAGTAAAAATGCAAATAAGGGAATGAAATACCAATTTTTCCATAAAACTCGAGAGTCTAGTTATAAATTTTAGTCATTTAAATAATAATACACAGAAAAAATAGCTGTGTATTAAATTTAGCAAATTAAGAAAATATGATTTGAAATAATGACTTTAAGTAATGATATAGTAGTTAAATTGTGTGACAGCATTTTTGATTTGGAATGAGTTGAAAAAAGGTTATCTGTGTCAACGTTGGAGCCGGGGTAAACAAAAAGGCTTCTCTGACAAAATCAAAATATTATTTGGCAAAATTGCATAAAATTCATCTATGACGTATTCATGCAAATTATTCTGGAATTAATATTAGTTAAATGGATAGCACAGATATTTTCCTAAATCACTCAAATACTATTCAACTCAAATTGAGATTCTAAAATTAATTCATCCAAATCAAATAGATGTTTTTCTCTCGAAATAAACAGTCACTGATGTTAATGTATTTTTAAACCATGTAGCATAGGTTAATCGATGTTTTTGTAACATAGTAAATTGTTTTAAATCAAGTATTAAATTGTAAAAAATATCGTAGATTGAAATTATTTAAATTTAAGTAAGGGAGTATAACTAAATTTGGAAAATACCTGACACTTGTTAACTAATTTCATATTATTTTGGTTTTCAGTATTTTGCACTATACACAGGAAAGGAAAGATAGATCATAATGATATATATAAAACTAGTCAAAAGCACATTTTGAACTCTATTGGTAAAATGTGTTACAAAGCTCTTAATGTATTTTGCCTATTGAATCCAGACCAAAAGGAATAGAACCAGAATTATATTAATTAGAACCAGATTATAAGAACCAGATTATAATTAATATTAATCATTATACTGCATACATTTTTCCACTGCAGTTGTGGGGATATAAACGTTGATTTCTCTTTTGCTGTAAATTAAAATTCAATGTAACATCTACTAATGTTTTGTATTCTTCTGAGTTTTAGTATTGACCACCTAACAGAACTATAATCAATTGGTGCATCAGGTTAATGTATATCGTGTAAACGTAGATTAAACAATACGTTTAAATGATAAAATATTTTGAACAAAAGATAAAATTCTAAGTTTTGAACTCATGTAATAAAAAAATATTTATTTTATTTAGCTTAAATTCTATCGAAAATGATGGATAAAAATTTCGTGATTCGTAGCATAAATATTTATTAAATAATTTAACACAGTCAAAAAGAATTTGCAATACTTATATTTTAACTAAATTTATAATCTTTATTTTGTAATGTTTATTAAATATGTTCATAATTGAATTTTCATTAAAATTTAAGAAATGATTAATATTAGGTTGATGATGATTATTTTTGGCTTACTAGTTTTTGGTTTGCATCTACTGTAGCATTGCCTCTTTGAAATGTAATTGTTTCCATTTCCACCACAGCCACCATAAGTGAAACTTTTGCAATCGCCAGACTTAGTGTCGTAGTAGAATCTAGGAATGCTCGCTCTACAGGGTCCAATTTCTGCAGGTGAAGAACAATCTGGCTTTGGACGATCCTCTATTTCCAACGGCTGAGCTTCAGTTGTTGGTGGTTCAGTGTCACCTGTAAAAAGGTAAACTTTAACTATAAAACTTTTAACTTAACTTTTAAAGCATAAAACTTACGATTACATATGGATAACAATATTAGACAACATATAAAAACTCACGGTGTAAATTTTTAATTTAATATAAATTAATTGAATTCTAAAAATGTATGCAGGATTACGATAAATTATTTATGATATATATTTCAGAATAACCATGTCCTATTTCAAGTTGAATTACCGGATAAAAGCGCATATGTACAAAATGCATTCTGTATTTATAACTCTTCATAAAATTTACATAACTATAGAGAAATATTGTTATCTAATTGTTTTTATTTTATTTTCAAATAAATATTTATTTTATTTACAAATTTTTCAAATTCTCATGCGTTTGGGATTATGTTTTTGAGGAAATGAGACATATTTTTTAATAACCATCACTATATAATGACCCTGGTTATCTTGCTATTTAATGACATAAATTTCTTTAACTGTCTCGTTTTATTGTTTGGTACATGCTATATGGACTGTCAGATTCTGTGATAATGCGATGAAAGCATACAACAGAAAAATATTTAGATTTACTAATTTAATAAATGCATTTTATTTCTATATAAAATTGATATTTTTATTTATATTTAAAATAATTATTTATATTTAAAATTGGTATATAGACGTTCCTTTTCGGAGAAAAGTAGTGAAATAAAAGATAGTAGATCTAAATGCTTCATTATAAAAATTGAGCAATTGGAAAAATTAGTATATTTTTGCGATTACCCTGAGAAAGTCTTATTACTAATCTTTTATATGCGAGATTTTCTTGTGATATTTATTCCCACAATTTTGATACATTTAAATTGTTGTAGCCAAAAAGTACCTTATTTGATTTTGTGTTGAAATTTAGATAGAAGTGTGTTAAATTGGAGGAGCATATATTCATTTCTTGACTTTTATTATCGTTTCATTTATCTTTCTACCACAAGAATAATTGGTTTATTTTAAAACAAAATAATTATTTTATATAAGATATTCTTAAATACTAAATAGAATATTTGTGTTCTTTTAGAGAGATGGAAACTAAATATCACTTAATTTACAATAAAACTGATTAAAAACACTGATGATTGGCTTGTGCAAGAAATTATTCATAAATAATTTTAATATGCATTTTCACCGATTTTTTATTTTTATTTTTTAAAAGAATAAATCATAATTTATGACAAAAATTTCATTCGGTTACTTACAAAATTATATGACAATGGTAATTATAGAAACATTTTATATTTTTATGAAGTTCATTTCAACTTCAAAGAAATTTCCTAATGTGACTTTTTGATACAAAATCATATGAATTATAAGTTGCGCAGAGAAAACTATTTTATTTACGGTGTAAATAAAGTTGACTTAATGTGAGGATTGAAATAATGAAATATAAGGAATATACACCCCCCTTATATTTTATAACATATTTTATACTTTTATAATGATTAGTTCAAAGTCAATAATTTTTGTATATTATTATTTTTTTTAATTATCAAGCTTTAAACGGGTGATAATTTAAAATAGAAATTTAAAAATTATATTCTTTCTTAATATAAAATCATTTATACAAAAATAAACTATAAATTGCATGTTTAAAAGTCTTTCATCTTTAAAATCTTTAATTTTAAAAGCAAAACTATTAAACATGACCTTTTTATGTTTAAATTTCTATTATAATTTCTATATTGGTGGGTTTAAATGTTAAAAGAAAAAGAATTTTCTAATATTGTACAAAGTTTTTTTGCACATCAAATGACAATTTTGATTGAGATATTAAGTATTTGAAAATGGTCACTATATACCTTCTCTTCTGATGCATTTCTTTTCACAGGCCATTTTAGTTTCAAAATTATTCTTGTTTCCTTGGCAACCACTATAAATGAATTTCAAACACCTTCCTTCGTAAGGATGGAAATAATATCGTGGGTAATATCCTTCGCAAGAACCTTCCATCCTTGGCATGTAGCAAACATCAATGTGTTCTGTGGAAATTCGTTCATATAATTAAGACTTGTTTCTTAGGATTGAAATATTTTTATCAAGCACTAGAATAAATACTAATTATTTTCCACGCACAAAAATAAATTTGCTCATAAAAGCATTAAACCTATTTTGCACTGGACGAGTTATATCGGTCAACGTTGATAGGTATCATTAGTGTTAATGATAAATTATCATAAAATCATTTTTCAAATTTTTCTGTATCTCTCCTTAAAAGCTTGTATAATTCACATAAAATATGAAATAAGGTAATTTTTCACTTATGAATCTGATCAAAATAGAATTGCAAAGTAAAGGAATTGCTTTAATTCCTCTTTAATTTACCAGGTAAAAAAAATTAAGTATTAAATTTGTAAAAAGTATCACAATTTAAAGATGAAGAATTTCATAAATATTAATACGTATTTTAAAAATAATCAGGCTAGCTCACTCAATCTCTTATAAAAACAATACAAAGAAATGGATATTTGTGAATAGAGCATCTGTAAAAAAAAACATAAAATAGTGTTTTTCTCAACTAAAAATAGTAGAGAAAAGATCTTCAAATGTAATTTTTTTACAAATAATCGAATTGAAATACAATTGAAATATTCAGTTGTTAATTAGTATAAAAATGAAAGTGGCTGTAAATAGGACTAAAATATTATTTATATTGCTATCCTGTTTATAAGTCCACTAAAACTTTCAAAGAATCAGTGTAACAAGAAAAATGTATAAAATGCCTTCATAAAAAATTCTAGAATACTTTTATCTAATTTAATTTTGAGTTAATAGAAATAAATTAATATTCTGCTCACACAGACTAATAATTTAAAAATCAGCAAAACTAAAAGTGTGTAAAATATTATGAAGAATGAACTAGAATTGTTGGTAATAATGTTATGCAGTAATGTTAATAATGCAATAATATTAATGTTTATGCAATAATGTTAATAGTTATGTTATGCATGTAATGAAAAGTTACGCAGTAATGTTAATAATTAACTTAACCAAGAAATAATTTATAAAATTATTTCTTTTCATTATTATGTAAAATTTTCCTCCATCTCAAATCTCATGCTATAAGATTTGACATTGAAAACGTTAATTCCCTATAATAACGATTTCCTTTAAATATCAATTAATCAGAAGTTACTTTTTTTAATATTGCTCTTTGTGAAAAACATTTTGTAATAAAAGTTTAAAATAATCTGGGATAATGAATTGAAATCTTGTCTCCTCTCTGATAATTTTCTCATTCAAATAAGTTGATATTATTGTTAATAAAAGTAAGCAATTTTTTATATAGTGTAGCTATGGTTACTGTATTGAATTGATAATATATCTTGAATTAATTACTCTCAAATTTAAACTAATATTTAATAAAAAGGAAATCATCAATTCAAAAAATATCATTTTGAAATTAAATCATCTGCATTTTCTCTACTACATACAGACATAAAAATACTCTTTAAATAAAATCTCTATATTTTTAAAACACTCTTTGGAAAAACTGTTCAGCCGCTGCATAACTTCCTACTTTATTAAATTGAAGTTGGCAGTTATGAGACACTGAAAACGCGCGTTTAATTTAAGATAAAAACAAACAATTTCAAAAACATCTACAATATGACATCGAGTTATTTCTATATTAAATATTCCAATGATTTACAAAATTTGTGAGTCCTATTTTTTAGTATCTGGTGCATGCTCAGGCTTAGAAATGGTGAATGTCAGAATAAAAAGTACATTACGATGTCACTTTCAAGACTAGAGATAAATAGGATATCAAAATGGTGGTGTTTAACAAGAACTTATTAGTTCCAGATAAAAAGTTTATGATATCATTATACTAGGCTTAACTATTCTACCAATATTTATTTCCTAAGACAATGTACTCTATAATTTCGGTTGCAAGTTACTTCTAATGTCAATTTCAAACTGAGAAATTCTGTACCATAAGTTTCGAATAAGAAACTGAACTTACCACAATGTCTTTCACATTCTTCTCGGGTTTCAAAGTTGTTTTCATTCCCGTCACATCCTCCATATACAAATTTTCGACATTGGGATGTACGTCGGTCATAAAACCACTTTTGGAAATGAGCTTGACACGAACCAATCTTGGGAGGTAAGTAACAGATATCCGAATCTAAATTTACAATACACACATTAGAAGATTCGTAATCATAGATGGGAGAAATTTGTAATTTATAATTTGCATGTAAATCATATTGATATCAGTACAATTAAACAACATTTATTTTTAAATTCTAGTAAGCAATTATAACTATTAAAAATATTTTGAAAAATAGTTTTCTAATTAAAGACAGATTTTTCATTAATTTGAAATTACAACTTTATGAGATGTAAGCTTATTTTACGATCGTAAATGAATCAATAGTACCTTAGGATGATAAATTTCAAACATCATCGAGAAAAAATGAGTTTATGTTTTTAATTCAATATGTTTACCTTATTGTATTTATTTCTTATTCATCTTTATTACATAATATAAATTTTCTGAAAATAATTCCTTATGTGTTATATATTTAATTGTTGTTTTTTCAATTACATACATTAGTTTAAGTCATTATGAAATATAAAAGAATTTTTTTATAAACACATTAAAGTAACAAAATGTTAATACTTACTACAAGATGACCATTTGCACTTGCAGGCTAAAATCAAAATAAAAAAAAACGTTAATTTATTATTTTTATTAAAATGCGATATGTTTCTTTAAGAAAGAAATAGTTACCAAGTGAATGGTCACATTTAGCAGAGCATGGATAATCGCATCGATTTGTCTCTTCATTAAAATGAAGATTCCTTGGACAGTCTTTGATGTATGGAGTTCCATTAGAACAGTGAATAAAAGTGGTGCAGTTTTTTGGGTTTCTGTAAACGCCATCCATAGCACAACTGAATTCCCTGGATATCCGAGGAGAAGACGTTACTGGAGGGATGGGAAGGATCATAGCAGAAGCTGCAATGAGTAATAAATGGACAACATTATTAAACATAAAATAGGTAAATTCATGATTCAAATGTTTAATTATTTTTATTTTTGATAGACATAAATATTTACTTTACTCATATAATGAAAAAAAAAAAGATTTTTCTAGAATGATAAATAATGTTTTAGATAACAAATATATTCTAACATAAGTAAATCCGTGCCTTTCAAAAATTCAATTATAAAAGGAGCATTCTTTAACTTTATAATATTCATTAATACTTTATTTATTTAGAATACTATAAATGATTTTAATTATAATTCAGTACTTTATTTTTAAGAACATTTTCGCTTAAAAATCAAGGAAATTTTAATTCTTTATGAGAATATATTTGCACTATTCGAGCAAGAATAATGTTAATCCTTTGATTACCATAACAAATAATGACTTATGAAAAATAATCAGTTATCTGTTTTGAAAGCAAAATGAGAAGTGACTTCTAAGGGTAACTTATTTTTGTTTTCAATTAATTCTTTTTCCTATTTAAATAAATTGAAATGCTTTTTGACATGAACAAGTTCCTTCTTTTACTTCAATACATTCGAAACTGAAAATATGTTTTCCAATTATATTCAATTTTCCCAATTTTGAATTATTAGAAGTTATATTTTTTTAATGATTTTGTTTTCTATTTTGAATTTAAAATACTTTTAATATATGGAATATTTGCTAAATTTCCTTAATTTCATTACATTTTTTATTCTAGCATGAATAAAATAAGCTTCTTAGATAGAATGAACTCTTTATGATTTAATATAGAAAACGTAACTTACCACAAGAACTCCAGCTGCACTGACAAGCTGGAAAAGGTTAAAATAAGTTTAATAAATAAATAAATTTTTAATATGCATACATATATAAAATGAATTTATGAATTTTTATTCCACTCCTATTTAAAATTTTTAGAGAAATTTGATATTCAATCAATTGCTTCATTTGAAATAAACAATATTAGAAAATATTCAAGATTACGAAATTTTAATATGTAAAACATAAATTTTTTTTATATGAGTTGAAACTAATTTTCTATTTTTGAGTAACGAAGTTTTAATTCTATAACTATTAAATTTAGTTTACGTAATAAAACAAAAACTAACATTTGGCGCATTAACATAAGGAAGAATGATGACACAATTTTTTCACGATTATTAAGTTTCCAGATTTCACATAATTAGTTATTAAAATATGGTATTTTATCATGTCGACAGTTTATGTGAAAAAAATATTTTCTCAAATATTGCTTTTTAACACCAGATGCTACTCAGCTGATCAAATTTGTTAGTTCAAGATATATATATATATATTTATTTTCTTGAGCAAATATATATATATATATATTTGCTTAAGAAAATAATATATAATTATTTAGCTCAAGAGATTTTTAAATTATTATTTGTTTCCTGCAATTGTATCCCTGTAAAAATTAGAATATGAATTATGAATGACTTTTATCTATTTGCAATGAAGACACAATTTAATTGCTCTTTTTTTCTTCGCATTTAAAATAATATTAAAATTTAAGATCTGTCAACTCGTATTCATTGGATTTATATAAAAGTATCTGAAGATTTTTTGCAATTATGCCGCTACATTTAGCAATATTTTCTTTCTCGAAGATGGTTGACGGCATAATACGTAACTATCTATATTAATCTATTTAAAATTTAATAATTTAAAATGGTTTAATTTTCTACAATTACTAATTTAAAAATAAAAAAACAAACCCAAATAACTAAAAAGTGTAACTAAAAAGTAAAGTTTACCAATAGAAGAGTCGCAATATGCTTCACATTTTGATTCGCATTGCTGAGTCCTCACGCTGTAATGCATATTTTCTGGACATGCTATGTAGTGGGCCTTTCCATTTGTACAGTGGATATAATAGCTGCAGTTTTCTGGATCTGGAAACACTCCATTTGTTATGCATATGAAGGATTTGGGTTCATGTAGTTCATTATTCCAAGAGATGGAACTCATAGTAGCTATTTTAGAGAACAAATAAATGTTTAATAGGATATCACTAAAAATATTTATATTAACATCTTTCATTTAATGCATTTATTAAAATGTGACTAAATTCTATAAGAAAATTCTAAATGAATAAAAGAATTTCCTTTTATTCATCTCACAATATCACTTTAATGAAATATTTTTTTGCTATTTATAAAACTGTATAAATAAGAAAAATTTTGCTGTAAGACCTTGTTATGTAAAATAATTTTTTTTTCGTCTTGGTTTTCCTTTTGTTATATAAATTAAAATTTTTTTTCAATTACCTCTTTTCCTTTTAAAATTACATGTTATTAATCAATAATGTAATTATCTGAAAAAATTTCTAAAAAA
This sequence comes from Latrodectus geometricus, assembly GCA_026290005.1. Lineage (NCBI taxonomy): Eukaryota > Metazoa > Arthropoda > Arachnida > Araneae > Theridiidae > Latrodectus > Latrodectus geometricus. Next base: position 16,867 of record JAPDSC010075053.1, on the reverse strand, counting down.
ATAATCTGAAAAAAATTCAGAAATAACTTTAAAAGTTATTACTAAGTTTAATATTGAATTTAGTCCTTCAACTGTTTTCATAATTTGTAATGGTAGAAAAATATGTGTTTATTTATGAGCATTGAGTTAAATAGATTAACATGCATTTAAGAAATATTCACAATGATATACATTTACAATAAAGAAAAAGGAATAATTTTATTTGTTTTCCAAATAATCAAAATATAAGATTATAATGATTCCTTAATCTGACACACAAACCTTAAAACTTATTTGTATTTTTAAAAAACTTTGAACATAAATTGCAACATTAAAAATCAATATTCAATTAATATAAAGTTTGAAATACATGTTAGAATTGCATAAAGAATAATTAATTCTTTATTTGCTTGCATAGTTTCAAATAAGAAGTGTATGCAAACGAAAATTGTCAATAAAAAAGTCGAAAGCTCGGTCTATTAAACCAGATTATTACTGAAAAGTTAATGACTGAAAGATAAGAACATTCAGCAATATTTTTCAAAAGATGTAATAAAGGGCAATATTTTTTTTGTTGTGTCTTTATAATTTCTTGTGTACTCCAAAAACATTTGTTTTTCATTATCATTTATCATTTAGAATAAGTTTCGACAACACTATTTCATCTGTCATTGTTATCATTCATACTTTTGCAGCTTATAAAATTTCCTTCTGTCCATCGATTATAAAATTTAATTTAAAGTAATTGCAACATATTCATATTTTTTATTTATAAAGCTAGAAAGAAACTTTGAAAACTAAAGGTTTATTTAAAAGCTAAAAAATTTAAAAGCTTATTTTATATCCCCATATCTCTATTTGCTCTGAATCAAATGGAGATACTGAAAGGAAAAGCAAGAGTTGTTTTCAGGGAGGACTTTGTTAATCGCAGATTTAGAATAATATATTCAGTATGGGTTTTGAAAGCTTAATAATGCTAAATACTGTATCGAGTACAATTTTTGCTCTCTACCATGAGCTATCATCCTCTCATGAATTTAATCATTAGTGAGTGTATGATGGAAATAAATTTGATTATTTCTTACCTAAAAATATATTATAGTTTAAAAAAAATGGAACTTAGAAATTACTCATCTGTCATGTTGTTACATAGATTATCCTAACAAGAATCAACCACTTTGAATTTATTTTTTAAATTAATCCTCAAATGTAACAATAAAAAATTTTTTGAATTCTATATAAACAATGTTTTTTTGCATAAGTTCTGGCACTTATTGATATCAACGTATAGTTTTTGATGAAGTGTAAATAATTAATCTCTTGTAGTTTTACATAAATATTAATGGATATACATAAGACCAAATATAAAGAACCTCATCTTCTAAAGTAAACTAACATTCAATGATTATATTAGAATATTTTTGAGCATAAAATATAACTATTCTTATGCAGCAACAATAAAGCATATTTTCTTAAGTATAAATTTTACAATTTTTTTATAAATATGAAACTTAAGGCTTTCAAAAGAAAATTGTGCTTGTATTGCTTTTTATGGATCATGTACAATATATAATTTGATTTCCCTAAAAAAAAGGCATTGGTATGGTTATGTTTAACTTTTGGAGCATTTCGTAAAACAAGATTTAGAATTTTTCTCGGTAATGTGTCATGTAACGCAATATCAAAAATAACCAAAAAAAAAAAAATACATAAAAAAATTAGATGTCAACTTAATACTTAAGAATAAATTAGTTATTATTTAATTGTTAGTATTCAATAGTTATAAATGAAACTAGGATGATATTGCATTTTGAGAAGTTTATTTAATAAAAATAATTGTTTTGTATAATAATATAGTAACATATTATTGCTCTTACATAAATAAATAGAACTCTAATTATGACAATTCAAAATTATGTAGTACAATATTTTAACTACGCTAATTCCGTTTGCTATAAGCACCTGTATGAGGTAATTCATTTATGAATTAAATTGTAAAAATTCATAGTTGTTTAATTTGCTTAAAAATATACTATAATATAAATATTGCTTGAAAAACAAGGTCAAAGGTACTTAAAACTCACTCGACCACAATTGAGTTGCGGCTTTCTTGGCATCTTGAAGTGTTAAAGCTCTTATTTGCCCAATGGCAAACGCTGTAAACAGCGTATATGCAAGAAATTTGGCCATTTTGGCTCTAACCTTCCTGTAGCTCAAGAAGAAACCTTTATAAAGTTTTTGAAATATAAACGAAATAAATAAAATAATCACTATTTTGATGCATAGAAAGTAAATAGAAGAATGTCTCACGCGAAATTGCGTAACAATATCAACACGTATTTTGTTTCTCTCGATTATTTTGTTTAGGCTACTGTCTCACTGTGAAAGCAGATTTAGAAAATTTTGTTTAGTAGTTTCTTTTCGTGTTATGAGAAAATCAGGAGCTGCATTTATTTTAAATGTTTGTGTTTCAAAACATTTATTAAGCGAATGAAAATGTATATTTTTAATATCATAAATTCTGATATAGATTTTAAATATTTTAATTCTTAATGATTAATAAAAAGGAATTTACACTTTCAAAATTTATTTTAATTGCGTCTCTATATATTTTTGGTTGTAATTATAACTTTTTATAATAGCTTTTGTATAATAGTTGCTCATTTTAAGAACTCCTAGGAACCGTAAAATAGTTAAAGTTGTAAGTTCACGAAATATAAAAACAAATTATAGATCTTATTTATTTATTAATTTATTTTTTGTAGTAAAATGATCTTTCTTCATAAATAAAGAACTAATAGAAAAAATGATTTAGTATGCCCTATATAAGAAATAAATGCAAAATAAAATTATTACTTAAAACAAATTCTTTAATTAATTTTATTATTAAAAAGTCAAACAATGTAATCTAATTTTTTGTCTCAAAACAATTTTAAAAATATTTTTTTCGATGTAACAAAGCATTTTACCATTGTTTTTATTTTCCTAAAATTTCGGCGGATTTAACTCATCTGCTTTTTTTTGTAGATGGCCGCAGCATTATACCATTTTCTTCTTATTTGATATCTTTCCTTCCTCATTAATTATGTTCTCAATCATTTAATCATCCGATAATTCTCACATATAAATATGATTTTCACATATCACTCATATATCTGAATTCACATTAAGAAAAATCCTGAAAGGAAATTTTTTGGCAGCACCTGGTTCTTTTGCCGTCTTCATTCAAGTCATCAGGTAAATGCTCTTTTCATTATAAAGACTACGTTTTAAAGGGCTCTCGATATTTTTTCTGTTGACAGATTTTTTCTGCAACATCACACTTCATAGATTGACAAGTGCAATGGGCCTTGAATATCAACTTCATAGGGTGATTCCAAGTCATATTCCCTCCTTTCGAAAGTACCTTATAATGTTTGAATTGGATTTATTGAATATTATTTCATTATCACTTGAACTATCGATAATTGCTCTTGATATTATTACATAAATCTTGTCATCAAATTTTATTACTTGTGCTTGTTTTACAAAGTGCATAATGTCATTTTTTTAGTTGCTTGATATGCTGAAGTTTTTTTTTACTCTCATTTATTTAATTATTCTATAGTTGTCACATTCAAATTACATGAATCCACATTTAAAAATGCAAAAATGAAATTTCATGGAGTTTCTTTGACGAAGTACAGGGATGTGTAACTCATTTTCTCTCAGAATTGTCACAACAATATTTTTGGCTTTCTTCAATTATAAATTTTTAATAAGGCCTACAACATAATTCCAAACATAGATTGACTAGTGCATTGCACCTAGAATGTAAATTTTATAAAACAGTTTTAAAATACGACCACTCCTTGAAAAAATACATTTCTCACTTGAAGCTATGGATTATAGTATGATTTATGTATGGGCAGTAATATGGGAGATAAGTTAAAAGAGAAATTCCACATAAAATTCAAGATTTCAGTATCTACAGTGCATTTGAAGGATTTGAATGCACCGTGTAGAATTCGAAAAATTTTGGATTCTTTAATAAAATTAAGAACAGAAACGTTAATTTGTAAATGAGAATTAAAAATCGTTAATGGGGCCCTGTTTGGGACCAACCTTAATTCCTAAAATCACGAGTATTTCTAAATTGGATGATCGTATAAACGAGTGCCTGCTGTATATGCACTTTATTGAAATTATGTTTTAAGTAATTGCTGGTGTAAATATCAAAATAGATTTAGAGATATTCGTGTGTTCATGTTTAACATAATTCACTTCACAACGAGTTTTCCCTTAAGATTAGAATTTACATTATTTATCTTGTATTATTTGTCAGTTTTCAGATTTATTTATAATAACAATACCTACCTACAGATATTTTTCAACTCAGTTTAGAGAAAATAAAATTGTATCTCACAAATTAATATTTTAATTTGTCTATGCGAAATACAATATATATGTATATATAATTCGACTATTTGATATCAATAAAATAGTCAAAACAAATTTATATTTCTGGTTTAATATATAATCATTTCGAAATTAAGCAAATTATTTTAAATGAGAAATATAAAATTCATTTTAAAATAACTCCAGAATTCCTTTTTTTTCTATGATTCCAATATATATTTTACTTTTATATAATCTTTTAAAATAATGGTACTTAAGAATTAGCGTCCCCACAGCAACTTTGGCGCCAAAACTTAAGTATAATTAGCGCTTCATCTATAATTAGAAATTTTTTTTACTAATTATGAAAACGTTTACTTATAAATAAAAAAAGAAATTTTCTAATCATAAGGAAATTTCATTAAAATGTAATCTAAGTTTTTATAGAAAAAAAACAGGTATACATGACTGACAGAAAAATATGATAACATAAGGCTTTCATAATTTTTATGGGTTTTTTTCAACTTTTATTATCAGTTTCATTGATATTAGTTAGTGGGGTCCCGCAACGTCTAAGAGAAGCCATTTAGTTGATCCATTAAAATGGTGAATTCTCAAATGAATGGAAATGGGGATGTCACGTTGGTTCAGCTAGGCGCCTTAATTTGTCTCGAAGTCTGCAATCAATACAAACCGAAGTTTCTGTATCCAGAAAGCATGGTCCAAGCTGACACCAATTGCAACAACCCCAGAAGACCGTTTTATAGCTCTTTTGGCCCGAAAGAAAAGAAACATTTCTGTGTCGCAATTTATTGCAGTACACTCTATAACATCAGGGAGAAGAATATTCATTAGTACGGTGCGCGAAAGCGTCTTCACCATGCAAGGTCTCTGTGTAAGATGACAAGTTATGTGTGTACCTCCCACCGGACAGCAGAGTAGGGTCCGCTTATTTTGGACAAAAGGAAACACATGTTCATTGTACCAGACAGCGATGGCCTTCTTATTTTTTTACAGATGAGTCCAGATTCACACTGGAGACTGATTCAGGACGTGTGCTAACCTGTGGGGAACAAAGCTCCAGATAACATCAATCCAACACTGTGGAAAGACATAATTACCACGGTGGTGGAATAATAGCTTAGGTAAAGATCGCACTTGGTGGTCACATTATCCACCAAGTGTTCCAGGGAGGAACTGTAACTGGTGTGTGATATCGGGATGAGATCCTTGATCCACAATGTTCGCCCATATGCCAATAAAATTGACAAGGACTTCATTCTGATGGTTGTTGATAACGCAAGTTCTCAATGTGCTGTAGTTGTTGAGGAATGTCTTGAGGATCATGGTTTGGAGCGAATGTGGTTTCAGCTCTATCTGTATTCCATGGAGCATCTGTAAAACTATCTTGGTAGACAGGTTGATGCATTAATTCCTTCGCAAAAAAATTAGCTAGAAAAGAGTAGGAGGAAAGGACTAAAATCGAGTAGGATATCTAGAAAATTACTTATTCCATGCCCAGTATTCACTTTCTGTTTCGATAACCGACAGACAGCTAAATTGATAGTTTAAAAAATCGATGCCAATGCATTCAAGATACGGATGGCCATATTCATTATAAAAACTCCTTTTCTGTTATGTTTATATGATATTTTATTGATGTTTACAACATAAAACTGTGATTAATTTTTAAAGGAATGGAACTTTCTAGCGAGATTGCTTTTATTATTGTTAATCCTTTATGCGTCTTTCTTTAGTAAACATCTATGTTGCAACTAATGCATACCTGTTTTTTGTACTTGACATCCTAACTTGGTGTTTCTATACTTTTTCACTTGCAATTAAGGAGCAAAAATCCTGTTGTTTTCTTAAATTTTTGGAGGCTTGTATATTTAATCACTTTAATAATAAAATGATTTAATTTAATTATAAATCGTCTTTTTTGAATATTAAAATTGCTTGTAGTTTAAATTGAATTCCTATTAATCTCATCTGATTTCTTGCTATTATTCGTATTTTAATTGATTCCATATTATGTAAAAATAAACTTCTAAGTAAAATGCCTTAAATAAGAGTAAGTGGAATAAAGAGTCAAGTTTATCAAGATCAGTAAAACAAAAGTAAATTCAAACTACTTTGCTCAGATTCAAATCTAATAATTTTATTTTAAATTATTGGGGAAAGATTAAAAGCAAGATAAATTAAAATATTTATTCATTAACAATCTTTGAGATGATTGGGAAATATCATCAAATTTAAAATCTTTTCTCTTCAGTTTCGCTTTTTAAAAGGAAGAAAAAACTTAAATTTATTTAAATTAATCTACATTTTAAGACACTATTTACTTGTTACAGATACGTTTTTTACAGTTATTTCTTACAGAATTATTTATGGTAATTAATTGTGAAAAAACATTTTTAATATTTATCACATATTATATAAAAAAAAATTGCTATTAATATTATGCAGTTACTTTCTATCGCTGTGCTACACATAAAAAAAATCACTTAATTACAATTATTGTAATAATGCATTAGCTTTTGAAACCAAAATGGCTAAAATACGTTCGCTTAAATGAATAAAAATGTTATATGAATTCAATTCTAATTTTTTAAGCACTTTCTATTCAGTATCTTCTAGACGCTGAATTGAAGGTGAAGTCAATATCAAAACTATCAGATTGCAAAGATTCAAATGTTTTCAGATAAAGATTTTATAAGATTAAAATTTTCAACGAAAATAAGTCTAACATGCTCTGATCTGCTTTTTATGTTTATATTTTAGAATAGATCACAGTATTTAAATTTTTTTATTATTTACTATTGTAGTATTCTATTAAATATATTTTATTTAGTTTAGAATTTATTAGGCTCTTAAAATTTGAGGTAAAAAATTAAATTCCAGAGAGTTTTTAAAAATGTTTATATTTTCTATATTCAGTGTAATTTTTACAAAACATTGTTTTCCTTTATTATTAATAATTATATCTCCCGAGTTAATATATATCAGATTTAAAAAATTGTGATTAATATTTATTAAAATGTTTCCATGTAACGTTTTAAATAAGTATAATTTACTAATTTTATAACTAATCAATAAAAATAATGAAATAAGTAAAGAAGTGAAAATAAAATTACTTCAAATTTTTCTATTTAAAAAAATTTGTATCGTAGTTTTATATCTCGGTGTCAAATTTCGGATTCAAGATTTTTTTATAAATTATGCTCTAGTAAAATTCTTAAGCAATTTTTATGAAATTACCGTAATTTTCTCGAAATTTCAAATGAAAATATACTTTTAAGTAAAAAAAAATTATATTCGTGCACATTTTTTGTGCAATTCTTATAAAATTTATTAATTATGGTTGATTTTATTTAGAATTCCATAGGTGCTGATAGTAAAATTGTTAATACAGGTAGTTAATTTTCGTTGTTTTTTTTAAATTATAAAAAATTGTTACAAATCAGTGCATTAGAATATATTTTCATTCATTATCCTTTAAAATTTAAATATTAAATAAAATATGTTGATTAAAAATACAAATTTGTAGTACTTTTAAAAGTTAAAATTTAAATTTTACGCAATACTAAGGATTTACTAATTTTGAAATAGGGAAATTTTTTCTGCCTGTGTCCTGTTGATTTCAGTTATAACCGTTTCTATCAAGCATAGACTTTAAATTCAATTCAACTAAGAAATTAAGCCAATTAAGTTACTCTGTCATCAGTATCGAGAAAGTAATGTGGTTTTAGTTTATTTCATTATACATACATATATAATTCTTTGCTACTGCTATTTATACTTTTGCTTCAAATTTTGAATTGTATTAAAAGCTGTCTAAGAAACTGTGTTATAAGATAGGATAATTTTTTTAACGCTAAAAATATTGAATGTCAAAAGTTTATAGAAAAATAGGATAGATTTAAATTTTGTAAAAACATTTATTCAAAGAAATTTAGCACTTCTGGACACAGTAAATGCAACACCCTAAAAGAACAGGCAAATAACATAAAAGTTACAACATGCATTTGCGAAGATGTGATATACAAATAATTAGAATTTCAGCGCAGACGCACATCATGCGCGCCTGTGAGAGACTCCACTTCAAAGTAGTATTTAAGGTTTAGAGATTTCCACGATCTCAAGTTCGGCAATTGTGTTTTTCTGGTGAAATTTTTTAAAAAATGATCATTTATGCCTAATAGTAGCAATCATTTTCTGATCAAGTATCCGACTTCGACAGAGGAAGGATAGTGGCCTGCCGAGATTGTAGATTATCTTTCAGGGAAATCGGTAGTCGTGTTGGACGAAGCTAAGCAACTGAATGCGGATATGTGATCGTTGAATGCAGGAGGGTACGACGGAAAGACTTGTTCGATTGCTGTACTGAAGAGTCACACTTCTGTGTGCAAAACCACGATGATCGCATTCGAGTTTGGAAACTCCGTGGAGAGATGATGCTGAACAGCTGCACCGCCACACTGGTCCTGCATCAAGTAATATGGTATAGGGCGGTATTGAATATCATTCTCATACTGCTCTAGTACGCATTGCTGGTACTTTAAACAACCAGCGCTACATCTCTGAGGTGTTGGAGCCAGTTGCTCTTTATCTTCAGTGCTTGCCCACAGCCTTATTTCAACAGGATAATGTATGACCACAAATGGCACGGATTGCCTTGTGTTCTTCGTCATTTACCAGATTAAATTGCTTCCGTGGCCGGCTCCCTCCCCGGACCTTTAACCAATAAAAAATTGTGGCCCATGATTGCTCAACGATTGACACAGATAATATACCCAGCTGCCACACTGGATCAACTTTGGTAACGTATGGAAGCTATTTGGTCTGTTTAACCTCAAGAATACATCCAAATAATAAATACCGAGGCATGTGTCAGTGATGATCTCCAACAATGACAACTACTCTGGCTACTGATTTTGGCAGGAATAACATTTCACAGAAAATTATAAATTTAATCATTCCATACTTGGCCAACATGTTATCTATAAAATAAATTTTGTTGTGATATCTCTTGTCTTTATAGCAATTTGCTTTATTGGTATTACAATTTTGGTGGCCAGCAGTTGTACATTTATTTTAATTACTTAACAAGTTATTTTAGACACTTATATTTACTTCATTCCATATTTATTTTAATATGTAATTTTTTACCAAATGAAATGACATTATTATGTTATCTGTGAGATCATACGACTTTTCTAGATTAATTATGAATTTAAACTTTTAGAAGAATTTTAATTATAAATTTTAGAGTTAATAATTAAGATAATCAAACATAGTCCTTAGCATGGCATATATATATAAATATAAGACATTTCTCCTTAATAAAAGTTCTCTAATTATAAGCTATCTACTGAACAATGAGTGGTAAATATTAATTTTCTTCTTGCATGAAGAGGTGTCTGAAGTTTTAATAATTAAATTTTTTATTGGTTACAATGATGAATGATAATGTCACATAAAGAATATAAGCTTCAAGCTTTTTTTTAATAATAATTTATTATTTTGCAATTATTATCACCTAAATATTTCGAAAACTTATTAGTTTTCTAGAAGGGAAAAAAACTCTGTGTTTTAAAAAAGCTTTAAAAGAAGTCTCAGATTTTAGGATCTACGATATGAAATGTCATGAAAAGAAAATAAGTTTCAAGCTTTTAAAAAGAATACTATAAATGTTATTAACAGATTAAAGTTTCAAATTAAAAAATTTTCTAAAACTTGCAACGTTTGATATCGATAAGTTTGCATGTGAAATAGTTTTACTCTATTATATTTATTATATGCAATCAAGATTAGTAAAAAACTTTCCAACACATGCATACATAACAAATTAAAATTTAAATTTACGTAATAAGATATATAATCCTCTAATACACTTAACTATCATCAATGTTTTTCTGCAAATCAGATAAATACAAATCAAGGAGTATGGTAGTCTGTTTTTTTCGGAAATCTAGTTTCTAACTTATGAAAGGCTATTAGCCTTTAGGCCTTTTTGTGAAGTTTTAAAACATTTTAAATACACGTGAAGAAAGTATTTAATCAATTCATACATCCCCTTTTAATAGATAATTATTGAACAGATAATCTACATTAGGATATTCTTGAAAAAGAACTGCCAAACAATTGTTCAATATACCAGAAGAGATAAGAAACTTACTGGGAGATTCTTGGAATTTTTCAATAATTTTTGTTTTCAAATTACAACAATCTATTAGAATAAAATGTTTATTTTCGGATATCATAAAACATAATTAAAAATAATTTTTTGTTTATATTTAAAAATGAACATCATAATATGATTTAAAATATTGTGTAATTTTTACAAATTGATTAGGAAATTCACCTTAGCCATTTTAGTCCAGATATTTTCATTTTCCTTATTTCAGAATGTTAAAAAAACAGAAGCTGCGATAATCATACAATCAATAAATTAATGTTCATTGAATAAAACTTTAATCATGTGTTTCTGAAATATTCATGAGACAAATTTTTTTTGCATTAAACTTTAGTAATCAAAGAAACTAAAAATGTAATGAACAGCTTCATATATTTATTTTGAAATAGTTATTGTTTACTATCTAACATTTTTATTTTCATTATTTTAACACTTTCACTGATTTAAAAAATTGTATAATTTTAAATGTATTTTTGAAAACCCAAGCTATATAATATTTGACTTTTTAGTCTATATGGTTGTAATTAAAGTTTGTTAAAGTTATTTTATGGAATTAAACCTCAAGGAAAATATAAATTTGAAGAAATGTGTTTCTAAAACCATCTCAGTCTATGATCTTTCATCATTTTTTGTTGCCTTTTTAAAATAAAACTAGATATTTTTCAATAAAATCCATTTTTAAATTTTTTCAATGTTTTGAAAATTTGAAATGCTTATTTAGTCTTTTTGCTAAACACAATATTACAGTGAAATAAAAATATTTTAATTCATTTTTTTTCTCACAATAAATTTTAAATGAATAAATAAAAATTATTTTTTAGTTAAAAGTGAATAGACACAACCAATTATAGTATGCTTTTCTGTAATGATTATGAAATGAAGAGTAATCAAGAAATGATAAGATTTTCTTATTGCAAGAGTTTGTTGATTTTTTCAACATGTTGCCTTGTCAATAGTGCATCGCCGCTTTTCAGCATCAAATCCTTGACCAGAAGAGCAATCCTTTACTGTAGCTTCTCCATTGATACAGTGCACATATTTCTTACAGTCACCAGTAAAAGGAAACAGCCCATTAAGTCTTTTGCAAATAGGATTTGGAATTTCTGAAAAAAATTAGCGACGGAATATTAATATATCCGTAGAAATTGAAAGTATAGAAGAAAACAAATATTATAATTTAAATATTTCATATATTTTTCTAAAAATGTGAACTGATTATAAAATTATGTTAAGAATTTTAGAAAATTGTTCATTATGAAATTTTCAATTAGCATTATAAATTTTTTAAATGAAAATACAATTTCAACTTAGTTTTTCATGCAGTTTTCTGGTGAAATGAAATATTTCTTGTATCATAAGAATTGCTTGATATACGAATTTGTTTAGTTGATGATTTTGATATTACCAAAAAAAAAAAAAATTTAGTTTGTGTTGCAATGTGTATATACATATATAACATACTTATTAGTAAATAAAAAAAAGAATTTCGAAAATGTTTTGTACTTTATCTTATTAAATACACGCAATGAATGTAAAATAATTATATTTATACTTTTAAAATTTTAAATGTCAAATAATAATTTCATTATGTTCTGTAATAAGATTTTAATTAATTTGTTAAAGAATTTGCAATTTCAGGTAACGAAATTTAAAAATAATTAATATATTCCATAAATTATTGTTAATTCTTAGTTGTTTATCAAGATCACATATTGTTCTTCAAAAATTATAATATGTATATGGTATTTATTATTTTTTATCTTATTAATTATTTGTCATAAATACTAAGTGAATATATTAAAAATTAAGTAAAATACACTCCTTTTTATAACCTTAGCTTAGTAAATATTTTTAAAAGATTATAATTCCAAATTTCAAAATTATTTAACTTAATAGACTTACTTGGTAGGCATTTGTTATAAATAGAACATCCCATATCTTGTAAATATATTTTGTTTTCAGGGCAATTTCTAACATATGGCTTTCCCTCTTTACATAATATGTATCTATGACAATCTCTCGGGTATTCAAATGTTCCATAAAATTCAGGACATTCTAAATCTAAAATACAGAAAAATTCCTTATTAATTAAGTTCTTGAAGTTTATATTATTGCTTGACAAAAAAAAAAAAATAAGACTACAACAATTTATGTAAATGGTATCATTTTTGAATATTATCAGAAAGTAATAATGCAGAATCAATTTATTTAATAGATGATAATGGGATTAATATCTAATCCATTTATTTTGAGAAACAATATCTTAAATAACATTAAAAATAATTAAATATTACCAAAAGTAACTTACCAAAAATTTCCCAAATTCTAGAAAATGAGCTTCTCTTTAATATTATCCCAATAAAAGATTGTTTATTTATTTCAAATTATGAATCTAATGTATCTAAATTTTTGTAACAAAATATAATGAAACAGAATATTTACTATTTGTAACACTTTGAACTTAGTCAAATTAAAAAATTTTTATGTTTAGTCTCAGCAATATAAGCTTGATAATTATTTATTAATAAGTTTACTTGAAGAGCAATGGGGTTTTCTGATCTCATCCTCAATAGTTTTTAAAACTTTCCCTTTTCCTTTATAACAAAAGTTTCACAATCATTAGGTTATTTCAAAAAATTCTATTTCACTCTTATTAAATTAGTTTTTAAGTGAGGAAAAAGAGCCTTATTAAATACTCCTCCTGATAACAGTTATATTAGATAAATAACAGGAGCACAAAAGACAATCAGATGTAAAATTAATTTCATTTCTAAAAGTTGTTAGATTTTTTTTAATGAAATTAATCTAAAATTGTTGTTGCTTAAAAAACATCCTGATGATTTGTACAGGAATCTTTAATACATGTATCAATATGCATAGAAATAATGTGAACGTGAGGCATTACATCGTTTAAAACAATCATATCTATAATCATTTTAGTAAAACGTTTTATTCACAATACAAAATAATAGTCCACTTAATTAAACAAGGTCAGTTGATTACAAAATTTTAAAGTGTTTATTGCTTAAATGAAACACATTTTAAAAATTGAACTTAAATAAAATTTTTTACAAAATATAAAGATTCAAAATTTGAAGTAAAGGAGTTATAATTTTTTTAAATATTTGATATTTGATATTTTGAAACAATAAGTCACAGTATTTTATATAAAATTACTTCATTTTAACTGACTATTAATTCGTTTATCCCAGTTTTCTTAAAAAATAATATTCTAGAAATGAATGTTTTACTTACCACAAATTCTAATACCACAGTCAGCATCTTCATCATAAGTACATAATTTGTAAGAATCGAATCTCATTCCTTCTGGGCAGTTTCTGTCTTGAGAATCGCCATCGTGACAGGAATAATAGGAGGTGCAATCTTTGAGACTCCCGAAAACTCCATTTTCTTTGCAGCGAGCTGGAAATAAATTTATAGTGACACAATTGTAAATAGAGAATGAAAAGAGTATAATAAATTCACTAAATATTTTAGACAACCTATGAAAAAATTTCTTGATGTCATTTTATTTTTTTTATTGTTTTCACCAATGTACTGATTAAATTATTTTTTTGAAATGTATGAAAATGCTTAACAGCATTTAGTTAAATAAATATTTTGCTCAAATACTCTGAATACCGTTTATCATCTAGATAAAATTTGAATTCCAATAATTGAAAGTAAGGAAAATTTATCCTACTAAATGTAAGTTTGACTGAAAATGAAATTAATGCTAGAAAAATCATTTTAATTTTGAAAGCTCCTTTAAATGCCTTTACTATAGGTTGAATAGGTAGTAAAATACTAGCTGTAAATACCGAGACACATATAAATAACAAAAAGTTCAGAGCCTTTACATTATCCATTGTTAAATCATAATTAGTGGAAATAATAAATTTCAAAACTTTTAACCAATATGCATAAAAGTTTCCGTATTTACTAAGAATACTTTACAGAAAATCTTTTTTGACGGTAGAAAAATATAGCAAAATAGACAGTTAAATTTATTGTGAACTTACAAAAATGCAGCTTTTAATCTTTATTAAATATGCAAGACCATTTTATATTTCTGAAATATATTTTTATAATTTTAGATTTTACAGAGGAAATGTCATTAACTCCATTTTAACGTCTTTATTTCTTAATTTCTATGCCATATTTTGCATTTTAATACTATTATTAAAATTTAATTTGATTATTATCGCTGCATATAAGTCAAAATATGATTAGTTAATTTACATTTATAAATAAGTACTTCAGATAACTTCAGATATTCTAAATAAATGCAGAACATCAGGCAGTTATTTTTTTTATTGGGAATTATTTTCCAATCAAATGGTTTCATTTCTCATCGGTGCTTTAAGGCAGCTCATTTTTATGGGTTTTCTCTTATTATTTTGGCTAAAAAATAATGCTTTGTATTGTTATTATTTTTCTTTCACCTATATAAATATTTGCTTAAATATTGATTGTTGAATTTGTTAGATAAAAAATTATTTTTCCTTTAGAAGAATATTAATTTATTCGATAAATATGACTTGCCTGAAAAAATTTTACTTTTTATATCCTAGATAAAAGCTTAGTAAATATTTAATATTTTAAAGAGAAATCTCATAAAGAGACTCTCTTTTCGTCTTATTTCTCTTTATCGTTAGGAAAAAAGAGTAAAATATAAACTCACATCACAGAAAAAGTCTTTCAAAAAGAGCAAAATTAAATTACATAGATATTTACCGATGTGAATTGATTTATATAATATATTATATATAATCATTATAGTATTTATATATTATTAGCATTATATACTTTATACATTTATTAAATAAAAATATTTTCCTGTCTTTTTCTTTACTAAAAATCAACCTTTAATTAAATGTTAGTAGAACTGACTTGAATGCATTTTATGCGTAGTAAGTCTTTATGTAATCAAATTCTCATCTAAATATTACAATTAAAACTATCAAAATTATTTTAAGCTCAATGTCTTTTAATCATTCGAAAGCTTTCTTTTTAATTAACAACTAATTTTATATTAGTAACAATTTGTTGTAGCAAAATGTGCATGCTTAAAAATATCATCTGTATTAACAAGATTTAAAAATAACAAGTGTAAAATAAAAATATGGCTTTCACTTCTATTAAATTACAAAATAATAATTATATATTTAATAATTTAAGCATGAAATAAATGCTTGTACTTACGGTCATTTACAGTAACATTAGGATATATATCATCTTGACTTCCAGGTGGATCTGTGACATAAATAACAAATCCTACCACAGCTCTATGGCTGACAGTTAGCAATGCTAAAAGCACAATAAAAGAATTCATTTTCCTTGTTTTGACATTGATTCTATTGCTGCGTTTCCTTTTTAAGCCAGTAGAATTTAGACTGTTGATCGAGTGAATCAGATACGAGTTACGTTGCAACCGTTATCGAAATCAGAGGCCATACATTAGAGTTGCCTTGTATCGTGTAATTTATAGATGCGCTTTTTCTAATACACTTTAGCTAAGAATTGATAAACATAAAACAGCATTATCTTTATCTTAATAAGTAAGAAAATTAAATATTATTTGAAATAAACGGTTTATAATGAGACAAAGACTTTGACGCTCTAAATCTTGGAATAAACTAAAAATTATTAATATTGTTTTAGTTTGTAATTAATTCAGTATTTCAAATTCTGGAAAAAACCGAAATTACTAGTAATAAATAATAATTAATATTTTTAAAATTAGTAAGAAAAACTAAATATTCTAATTTTAAAACTTACTAAAATTGTTTTTTGCCAGGAAAAGCTTAATTGATTAATTCATTCTATTTTTTAGGCTTTACTCTGAATTAATATTCATAAATGTATATTTTTAAGTAATATTTTAAAAAGTGTAAACACTTATTAATTTAAAATTGAAAATTATTAATTTATAATGGTTTAAATATAAAATCAATGGCTTGAATTCAATGACTTGTTATTTTTTAATGAAAACAAATAAAAGTAAGCAGAATTTCATTAGAATTACCGAAATAATTCAAACACAAATGAGTTGCAACAAAGAATAGGCGATGGAGTGAAAAGTCAGTAGAAGCAGATGTGTAAAAAGTTCATTCAAAACATATATGGATTTAAAACATCATACAATTAATATTATTCATGGTTAATGAAATGTACTTTGTATAATTAACTCAATACATGAGTGATATAAGTTTATAAAAATACATTTTTCATACATTCAATGAAATTTTAAATAATTAACATTGTTTATCCTTTTGCAATGTAATGTGCTTTCCACATACTTAATTTATT
>JAPDSC010075017.1:9930-28668 GCA_026290005.1 Latrodectus geometricus | reverse complement strand
TTCAATAGTATTTTTAAGAATTCACTGCTTATTTCAAATTATTTTTGGAAAACTTGTATGATGTTAAATTTTTAATCGGTAGCTTATTTTGTTGAAAGGTATAAACGCTTTGATTTAATAAAAAATTTCAATGTATTTATTGTAAAAACCGTCGGGCTACCTTCTGATTCTGAAGCCTTTCTCAACCAAGGCACCGCAATCTACAATATTTTTCTTCTCTATCCTCCATAAAAAGAGAATCTTATAATTTGAGAATATTATATTTGCATAATACATTAAGAAAGCATAAATAAGTGTGTAAATGACGAAATATAAATTGTTTGTTGAGAAAGCTTATTCCAATTGTAATGAATGCAATGAATTCTAAAATACTAATATTAACTCTATTTGTAAATGGATTCAACTTTATTTGTAAATGCAGAAATGAATCGATCGTATTATTTAATGATGCTAATCAATTGCATTTGTAATGTTACTGGTCAGTTAATTTGCAACTAATTGATTTAAGAAATGACAAATTATAAAAAAAATAAAATAAAATAGGAAGCGATAGATTTATTGGACGCAGATGTCTTGGAACTGGATAAGAAATGCAAAGCATTCGGTCACGAGCTGCAGCTTTTGAAAAGGACTTTAAATTACAATGAGCAGCAACTAAAGGAGATGACGTCAAAATGTAGCGAAGACTTTGAGAATGAACCGACAGAGTATGACAGTCTTCAGGTGAATGCCGTTTGTCTTTCTCTCTCTCACTCTATTTTATTTTATTGTGAAAACATTAGTTTTCTCATTACTTTGCTTTTCCCCCCTCTACTCAGCGTGTAAGAGAATTGGAAAACGAGCAGCAAAAGATGAATAAAAATATTCTTGAATGTGAGTTGGCGCAAAGCAAGTTTAAAACAATGAAAGAACAGCTGCAAATGGTAATATTTTTATTTTCACCTATTTTTGGAAACATGACCATTAGTTTTATTTATATTTAATGTCATTTATATATTTTCAATCAACCGTTTTAATATCCGTATTATATATTTTCATTTAAGGTAATTTTCAAACATTTAGAGAGTATCTAAATTTACAATTTAAACAAGTACCTTTATTATTCGCTAGGATCCCAAGAAATGAAAGGGAAAGTCATTCATATTGAACTTTGCACATTCGGATGACGCATAAAGTATCATTAACTATTTGTTATCTGAATTATAAAATGCAATATTACTGGAGAGTTGTATGAGTATAATTTTTTTTGCTGTGTAGAGAAATGTAGCTATGAATTTATGTGTTCGTTCAATCATAGACAATTAATTTCTCTGAGAAATTAATTTTAGTGAAATTAAATTCGCGCATTCAATAAATTACTATGTAAGTATTTTAACAGCAATTTTACAATGTGAAAAATGGTAGTCATACAGATTTTTCTGAATAATAATTGTATCACTTTAAGAAAAAATTTGTAAATAAAATTCATAATTTATTTGAATTTAATATAAGAAGTAACTGAAAAAAATGTATTTAAATAAGAAATTTAAGGAATAATCTATTTCCATTCACATTTTTAATTTAACATATTAATAAATGCAACTTAAAATTTCATGAAAATTTTATATACCACTAATTATTAATGTATTATCATTCGTTCTTCTTGCCTTGTCTTAGTACACAGGTATCTGGCGACCAAGGCACCTCTGCTATTATTAATTTAGCATTTTATTCGTTCTTCTTAATTTAATATAAGAAAAACCGCACCAGTCTGGTAGAACTTAGAAATTTCATCGACAGTGTTCCTTTAAGTAATCTATCTTTTTCTCTTTTAAACAAATAATTTTAAAGATTTTATTTTCCAATATAGAAGGTTAATTATTCATCATACGCCGCTTAAAAAAAAGGAAAGCAAGCAAAAAATTTAATTTTTTTCCCGTAAACGGGGGAAAAGAGAAAGGAAAATGAGTTTAAAACGGAGAATATTTATAACAGAGCTCAATATTGAACATAAAGCACAAAAACAAAATTGGATGACATAATTTTTAAAAAGATGAGAAAATTGCTTTAAAACAAAAATTTAGTTTCCCATACATGACATAAAACGTAATGTTTGTAAAGATATTTAAAATGATATACAGTTTCCTCGAGCAGCAAGAACTGTTAAGCAATTGCTTTGCATGGATGTGATGAAGTTATCGATACGATTTGAAGGAACTGAGAACTGCAGTCTCCAAGATCTGAACAAGAAAGGAAACTAAGTTCTCACCACAACGGATTACCCGAGAGCGTTTAAAAATGCTTAATCAGAAAAATTCTGGCCACATACGCATACTGGCTGTTATTTTTCATCTTCAAGTATGTTCTTCATTATTCTTCTGCGAGAAAATTTGAGGTTTGCATTTTCATGCATTAAAAAGAAGGAATCAACAATAGCTATGGCATACGATATGTCATGAGGTCTTTGTATGTTCTCTTCATACTTTGAGCTACTAAATGGCCATTCTAAATAATATGCAAGTCCATATGTCTCATTGTGATTCCAGTCTATAAGATCGGCTTGCTTAATCTGTAACGTGATGTTTAAAGAATAAACGTGGTGACATTTCGAGTGTCTCTTTCTCTCCATACCAAAATACATCTGGAGAATCCAAATGAAATCGGGTCTTATCAATAAAAAAAATTTAAAAAAAAAAACCTTTAACTCCAATAATTTTGTATCTAATTTCAATGTTAGGCAAACAATCATACTCGATCCACAAGGTGTATTGAAGTTAAAGAAATGTAAACTATTGGCTACGTGCATTGTTGTACACTCATATATATTGATAAATTACAATATAATGTAATATCGAAGTTAATATCTAATAACCATGACTTATATACCATATATCAAATAATTATAACATATAAAACCTTGATGATAGCATTGAAGAATTTTCTAAATTATGCTTCATGCTTTTAAATTTATGATTTTCAATGTTATGCTTCCTTTTATAGTAAAAATTAAGCATTTAAAAATGCGTTTTCAGGCACATACGGTCAATTCTATGACTAAAATGGAAATAAAAATTAATTAGGAAGTAATATAAGAATAAAAACTGAAAATAGTCTATCACATTATTAAATTTATTAAATTATAATTATATGCAGTAATTTACAAAAATGTTTGGTTTGACTAATTTCATTGTTGTAATCATGCCTATTATTAGTTTTAATTCTATTTTAATTATTATATCTATAAACTAATAATTTGATATTTTGAATTTATATAGAATCAATTATCGTATCCACTATTGCTGATGAAGGTTGAAAATGAATACCTGGCACAGCAGAAAAAGGCAGAATTACTGGAAACAGGGACAGCAGAAAATACTGATACTGAAGCATCTCTAGATACTAAAATCAGCTCTGATTTTGGAGGAGGGGACATCAATCCTAAAGACGATACTGACAATCAAAAAAATAAGGTAAAAAAAAATACTTATAATGCAATTATATTTTTGTTTTAATAAATATTATAAACAAATATCAATGTTATGATTAGACGCTATTGATTTGATTGTAAATTATTATCCTATATATATAATTATAAATTAATTTCAGATATCTTATAAATTATATATATATATATATATATATATATATATATATATATATATATTTCTACTGTAACAGTAGATTATTGGAGTTGATTATTTTAAAAACACTATACAAAAGTGTTTACTCTTTACTTATTTATAATGCATTATCTATAGTAGCTTCTCATTATATTTGCCTATATATAAAATAATATCAAAATATTTTAATTTGAAAGTAATCGTCTACAGAAGTATATAATGTTTTCCGTTATGATCTAAATTACATATTTTCTCCACATATCTGACATAACCCGCTTTATACACTACTGGCCATTAAAATTACTACAACAGGAAGAAATGCAGATAACAAAATGATATTTATTGGACAAATATACTATACTAGAAATAACAAGTGATTAAATTTTCAAAAAATTTAGCTGGATAGATCCTGAGAAATCAGTATCTGGAACAACCACCTCTGGCAGTAATAACAGCTGTTTTACGCCTGGGCATTAAGTCAAACAGAGATTAGATTGCATGCACAGGTACAGATGCCCATGCAGCTTCAACACGATGCCACAGTTCACCAACCGTAGTGACTGGCGTTTGGTGAGAAACAGTCGCCCGGCAACCATTGACCAGACGTTTTCTATTGATGAAAGATCTGGAGAACGTGCTGGCCAGGGCAACAGCCGAACATGTTCCGTATCAAGGAAGGTCCGTACAATACCGGCAACATGCGGTCGGGCATTATCCTGCTGAAACGTAGGGTTTCACAGGGCTCGAATAAAGGGTAGAGCCACGGGTCGTAACACACCAGAAATGTAACGTGCACTGTTCAAAGCACCATCAATGCGAACGAGAGGTGACCGAGAGGTGACCGAGACGTGTATCCAATGGCACCCCATACCATCACGCCAGGTGATGGGCCAGTATGACGCTGACGAATGTACGCTGCCAGTGTGCGTTCACCATGATGCCGCCAAACACGGATGCGACCATCATGATGCTGTTCACAGAACCTAGATTCTTCTGAAAAGATGACGTCTCGCCATTCGTGCGTCCAGGTTCGTCGTTGATCACACCATTGAAGGTGCTCTTGTCTATGACGCAGCGTCAAGGGAAGCCGCAGCCATGGTCTCCGAGCTGAGAGTCCATGCTGCTGCAAACGTCGTCGAACTGTTCGTGCAGACACTTGTTGTCTTCCAAACGACCCCGTTTCTTGACTCACGGCTCATGACGTGGTTGCACGATCCATTACGGCCATGCGGATAATATGCCTGTTTTCTCGGCTGCTAGTGATAGGTGGCCGTTGAGATCCCGCATGGCGTTCCGTATTACCGTCCTGAATCCATCGATTCCATATTCTGCTAACAGTCATTGGATCTCGAGCGACGCGAGCAGCAATACTGCGATAAGATAAACCGCAATCCCAGTACGCTACAATTCGACCTTTATCAAAGTCAGAAACGTGCTGGTACGCATTTCTCCTTCTTACACGAGGCATCACAACAACTTTTCACCAGGCAACAACATTCAAATGCAATTTGTGTATGAGGAACCGGTTGAACAATTTCCTCATTTAATTACAATTTAGGTGTCGCTACTGGTGCCTGCTTTGTCTGAATGCGCTGAAAAGCTAATCATTTGCATATCACAGCACTTTCTTCCTTTCGTATAAATTTCACGCCTGTAGCATGTCGCCTTCTTGGTGTAGCAATTTTAATGGCCAGTAGTGTAATTTGCGTTCTGCATAATGTATTTAAAATTAGATAAATTTGAAAACATATATATTAGACATAAAAAAAGTACTTAGAATTATTCTGTAAGGACAAGTTATTGTTATTATTGCCACTAGATGGCTGCACCTGTCAAACAGCTTTCTAAAATTGATGGAAACCGAACTGTACTTGCAAAAACATGTTGTTTTTGAGCGCCATGTGCAGTCGCTTCGCTGATACGATCGATACTGTATGCTTAATAAAATGTCTATTAGATGCTGAACCTTGTTGAGTTATTTTGAATACCACGCAACCTAACAAACTTAATACAAATGTACAACACTTCTAATAATTGGTGACCCGGACGTGATCACTTGCTTAGTAATTCAAAATGCCTGACACGGAAACTTTAGAAGCAAGTGGCGTGAGTATAAAAATACCGCCGTTCTGGTTCGACAAACCCGAAATATGGTTTTACCAGGTTGAAGCGCAGTTCAAGATCTGTAGAATTACCTCGGAAAAGACTATGTTTAGCCACCTCGTCGCTCAATTAGAACCGAAAATTCTGGATGATATTTGGGACATTGTGAAGGATCCTTCTTCAAACAAATATTCGGCAGCAAAGGAACGACTGTTACAAATTTTCGTAGAGAGCGAAAATAAAAAAATCAAACGGCTTATAACAGGACTTGAGCTAGGGGATTTGCTACCAAGTCAACTCCTCAGAAAAATGCGTGCCCTTGCTGGTACTGACGTTTCAGACAAAGGATTGCGCACGTTGTGGCTAGAAAAAATGCCTGATTCAGTCAAGGGAGTGATCATCGTTAGTGATGAGAACCTTGATAAACTAGCGACTATGGCTGATAAGATCATTGAGATGGGACCGAGAACAATGGATGTTTCGGCAGTACAGAAGGACTCTGTGGGAGTTGACCAACTCCTGGCTAAAATTGCTTCACTCGAATGCCAAATTGCCTCAATGAAGCTGCAGCAGAATTCCCGGAGCCGTAGTTCCCGTCGCCATCAGAGAAGTACGAGTCGTAGCAAATTGAGACGCCGCTACAATCCACAAGGTAAATTCTGCTATTACCACTTCAGATTTGGGAAGAAATGTCTCCCCGACAAATGCATACAGCCATGTAGTTGGAATGAGTCGGGAAACCAGTCCCAGCAGTAGACACTGCGGCGAGTCCTGCTGCCGAAATGTTGGGCCGCAAATACCGATTATTTGTCAGGGATAGAGGAACTGGTTGCAAATTTCTTGTTGATAGTGGAGCCGATGTTTCAATTCTTCCTTGGAATAAAACAAAAGGCGAGTGCCAAGTGTCTAAATATAAATTATATGCTGCAAATGGCACAGAGATATTAACATATGGTGTCAAAGTGCTGACACTGGGCTTGGGCCTAAGACGCCCATTTCAGTGGCCATTCATTGTTGCTAAGGTTAACCAAGGAATCATTGGTGCTGATTTTCTCCAAAAGTTTAAATTATTAATAGATATACATAACAGGAAATTAATTGATGGAGTAACAAACCTTTTAACAAAAGGGGAAGTTGCTTCTATTGAAGGAAATTATGATTTCAGTACTGTCAACAAAACCTCCAAATATTTTAACCTGCTTAAATCTTATCCTGACTTAACCAAACCTAACTTGGTAAGCAGAGTTGTGAAGCATGGTGTAGAGCACCACATCATAACAACTGGCCAACCAGTTTATTCAAAGGCGAGACAGCTAGCACCAGATAAATTGAAGCTGGCAAAACAGGAATTTCAGTTCATGCTGGACAATGACATTATTAGACCCTCTAAATCTCAGTGGGCTAGTCCACTACACCTAGTTAATAAGAAAGATGGCACGTTAAGACCATGTGGTGATTATCGACGATTAAATGCACAAACAGTGCCAAATAGGTATCCAATTCCTAGAATTGAGGATTTCCACTATATCCTGAAAGATAAAATAATTTTTTCTAAGATAGATTTAGTAAAAGCATACTATCAGATACCTATTGCTGAGAAGGATAAAGAAAAAACTGCCATAACTACTCCATTTGGGCTATATGAGTTCAATGTAATGAGTTTTGGTCTGAGAAATGCACCTTCAACCTTCCAACGTTTCATTACGGAAGTACTATTTGGACTGGATTTTGTTTTTCCTTATCTTGATGATGTACTTGTGGCTTCCTCTTCAGAAGAAGAGCATAAAAAACACCTAAAAATGGTATTTGAAAGATTCTCGCAATATGGACTTCGGATTAATATTTTCAAATCAGTGATGGGAGCTGACCAAGTTGAATATTTGGGATATCTTATCACTGCAGAAGGTTCTCGCCCATTACCAGATAAAATTGAAGCCATCACAAACTACAAATTACCATCAACCATTCATGACTTGCGATCATTTCTTGGTATGATAAACTTCTATAGAAGATACCTGAAGGATGTAGCAAAAACCCAAGCACCTCTGCATGAACTGCTGAAAGGAGCAAGAAAAAAGGATCGCAGAAAAGTACCTTGGACTGGTGACACAATAAGAAGTTTTGAAAAATGTAAATCTGACCTTGCTGAAGCTGCTCTTCTATCATTTCCAAGATCTGGATTGCCTTTATCACTTTGCACTGATGCATCAGATTTTGCAGTTGGTTCAGTACTTCAACAGTATGAAAATAAGAGTTGGAAGTCAATAGCTTTCTACTCTAAAAAACTGATTGATACACAGAGAAAGTATAGTACCTATGATAGAGAACTGTTGGGAATATACCTTTCTGTAAAACACTTCAAACATCTGCTAGAAAGCAACGATTTCACCATCTATGCTGATCACAAGCCTCTCATGTTTGCATTTCGACAGAAAAATGAAAAAGCATCACCAAGGCAGCTACGACAACTACAATATATTTCTGAATTTTCCACTAATATTCAACATATTCAAGGAAAAGATAATGTAGTTGTTGATGCTTTATCACGAATTGAATATGTCTCGATCATTGACTATGATGCTATAGCAGAAAAGCAAGTGCATGATAAAGAACTGCAACAATTAATGAAGTTGCAGTTCTTTATCATCTTTACATTTTAAATTCTTTATCATCTTAGTCCCTCTTTACATTTTAAATTCTCAACGTTACCATCAGGAAAGACACTATGGTGTGATGTCTCAACATCAAATATTAGACCTTACATTCCAGAGGAATTTTGAATGGAGATGTTTCAACAAATACATGGTTTTTCTCACCCTGGAGTAAAGAGCACCATCAAACAGATGACCGAAGAATTCATTTGGTCAGATATGAAGAAGCAAGTTGGAGCATGGGCAAAGACATGTATCAGATGTCAGAAATGCAAAGTAAACAGACACACCAAGTCAACATTTGGAGAGTACCAAGTTCCAGATTCAAGATTTAGTGTAGTACACATAGATTTGATTGGCCCACTGCCACCTTCAGAAGGTATGGAATACTGCCTTACTTGCATTGATTGGTATTCTTCATCGATAGAAGCAATTCCCTTACCCGACATAAGGGTTGAAATCGTTAGTAAAGCTTTCTACAACAACTGGATTAGTAGGTTTGGTGTCCCTGCTCAAATTATAACAGATAGAGGAAGACAATTTGAATCCCAACAATTCAAATGTCTTGCTGCTATATGTGGTGCTAAAGTATCGCATACTACCTCATATCACCCTCAATGCAACGGAAAAATAGAGAGACAGCATAGGATCCTGAAAGGTGCTATAAAAGCACATAACCACATAAGATGGACTGAATCCCTACCTACAGTACTACTTGGTTTGAAAGCTGCCATTAGACCAGACACAAACCACTCAATTGCACAAATGGTGTATGGTTCAAACATCAAGTTACCAGGAGAATTCTTTGACCCACCAACCATAAAAATGGACCAAGAAACCTTTGTCTCACAGTTACAGAAGTTAATGGAGCATCTGAAACCAGTACCGTCAGCTAGTGTGAAGCAGCAAAGAATATTTGTACATAAAGATCTAAGATCTTCTTCTCATGTTTTTGTGAGAATAGACAGAGTAAGAAAGACCCTCGAACCACCTTATCAAGGACCATATAGGGTAGTTGAACGTTTTGATAAATTTTTCACTTTGTCAATGAAAGAAAAAAATGTAAACATCTCAATTGACCGTCTAAAACCTGCCTATTTGTTGGTTATGGACAAAGATAACAAACAAGCACAAGCTAAACAAACAGATGAGAATTCAGATCACAGAGATCCATACCCCTCAGTTAACAACCAAGCAACTTCCAGGTGTGGTCGAAAAATAAAACAACCAGTAAGGTTTAGAGATTAAAAGTTTTATATGTATATATATATATATATTTATTATGATTCTTTTCCCCTCTTATCTGTAACATTTGTTTATTTCTTGTAAAAAATATTTTCCTTTACAGTACATGAATATGTATTTTTATTGTTTGAATTCTATTGCATTATTTACATCAATATATCAACTTGATAATTTCTCATGTATCAACATGTATACTGTATCTTCTGAATAAGTATGCTTATATAATTATTCTTATGATACATTTCTCTATATAGGAATTATGTTTAATTGTGTGATTTTGGGTATTTATATAACAGTATCAAATATTATAAACATTTATCCAATTTTATCACCTAATGCATAAAAGGTCACAACATTATTGATTACAAAATCATTTGTGTTCTTTATTTCATGTCATTGAAAGCATAACACATTGATTAAGTAAATATGAACTAGAAGATATTGTATGTATGGATTTATATGGCACATTTTGTGTTGTATAATATTTAAATTGTATATAGAGATTTTTTTTCAGCATCAGATTTAAGTAATATGTATTGATCTTTAATTAATATATCTTGTGTGAGTATATTATCAATATACCTTGTGTTTAATTAATCGATCCTGAAATTTCTTTCATATTAGTAATACTTATATAAATTATTTTTGTTATATATATATATATATATATATATATATATATATATATATATATATGTACAAGGATATTTTGATTTAATCCTTATTAACTAATTTATAATGTTTCATTTATAGTATTCATCATTTTAATACAATGCCTATAGTAGAATGCAATATTGAACTTAACATTGTATTTAATACATATCTATAATTCAACTTCTCCTGCCATGATTATCTGATTATCGTAACTCAGTTACTGGTGAGGGAGTAATGTAAGGACAAGTTATTGTTATTATTGCCACTAGATGGCTGCACCTGTCGAACAGCTTTCTAAAATTGATGGAAACCGAACTGTACTTGCAAAAACATGTTGTTTTTGAGCGCCATGTGCAGTCGCTTCGCTGATACGATCGATACTGTATGCTTAATAAAATGTCTATTTGATGCTGAACCTTGTTGAGTTATTTTGAATACCACGCAACCTAACAAACTTAATACAAATGTACAACACTTCTAATAATTCCATCGCATAACAGCAATTTCATAATTTATGCATCGTTTTCAGATTCATAATCTCAGGGATAAAATTTTTAATAATGATTAACATTCTTTTATCAGAAAGTTGTGAACAAATGATTTCAGGGAACATGTCCAAAATGTTATGAATAATTGTTTTATATATAGAATGGGAAAAAATTATTTTAGAATAAAATTTTTTAAAACTGATTTCTATTCACTATAGCTCTATTATAAAAATTCCACTACTAAATCTTAAGTATCTTTCTGAGAAGCACTTTCGTACATTACATTAGAAAATAGGTTATGTCTTTCAAAAATACGTTTGTTGACTATCATTACATCCCAAATGTTGAAAGATGAATGAAATCAAAGGACTTTACCCATATTGGATAACGTTTCAGCAGGTCTTGTTATTGTATTTTAGAGCCTTTGCCGAATTATATGTTCTCCCTGCTATCATGCTTGTAAAAGGTACCCACATCTGTCCAGGATGAAATGCGTTGCGATTAGTACAACACCTTATCAGCATATCAAATTGGTAGTGGAATAGTTATTACTGCGACTTTTGATTCGATCTCCACCGCATGATTAAGATGACTAAATGCCACAGTTTTCACCTTTATTACATAGCACGTTTAAAAAAATAGTGAAATCACGTCAGTTACCGATAACTTCTGAAATTAAATACTTTTACTAGCATAAAAAATAATGAGCCTTTTTTATATTAGATTTATTCCAAAAATTTTCCACACCTAATATAAGGGATAATATATTCACTAACTAATATACCAATCTAGGGACAATATATTCACTTACTCAGAATTCAAGAATAATGTTTTTGAAATTCCTTGAATAATACGTCAGATAAATCACGAATTAAATTTTTTTTTCACTAGCGGAAAATATGACTATGATTCTAAATAAAAACAGCATTTGTTATTTTCTTTTCATGTTAATTTACAGGGAATACTTCTGCAAAAGGAAAATATTTCTGATTCGGGTAAATCCGAAGCATCTGATCAACAGAAAGAATTACAGGAAATACAAGAGGCATTCGAAAAAATCAAAGAGATTACTGGAGTATCTGATATACAAGTAAGGCAATCATATGTTTTCATCTTTGTATCAAATTATTGGATTTAAAATGTTGCAGAATATTTATCCCTTTAATTAACTTTTATTAAGTGGATGAATGTTCATCTGTTATCATTTCAAGTGTTATAAATATCAGATAATCAAATGTTAATCCAATGGTATTTGTTATAACACTTGATTGATCAACTTTTCAATATAGCTAAACATAAAAAATTTATAATTTGATTAAAATCTCAACAGAAGGCGTGAGGCAAGAAAACAATGAATTAATTGGAAAAATTACATTTATCATCCAATAAATTTGTGAATAAAAATATAAGTGAACAATTATTTATTTTTATTTAATAATTAATCAAGGATACCACTTAAAATTTAATTTGCCAGACCACTTATTTTTCGCTTTTTAACTTCATTCGGAAAAGTGTTATTTTTAGGATGCTGAAGGGAGATTTTTAGTCCAAAAGTCCATGAATGAAGATCTGCACGATTTAAGGAAGAGATTAGTGAAATCTCTTCATGAATTGAAGATGGAAAAGAAACAGTTGGATTCTAAAATGGCCCTACTTCGAGGTGTTGACACAGAAGGACCGAAAAGGTAGAATGCTTAAGCATTTTACTGACAAATTGACTTAAAAATAAGACAAATGAGAATAGATTTTTTTCAACTGTCAAAATGTCAATTATTAAATGTTATTAAATTCTCGTAATAAAATAAATAGTAAATATGCATTAAATTTATGATAATTTTTTTTCCTTATTTCTAAGGGAATTGGATGAAGAATTAACCATAGCTAAACGTCGTCTAGAAGAACAGGAGAAGAGGAAGAGAGAAGCTAAACTGGAACTGGACAAAATGACATCTTTGTCATCTGAAATTGGCACTCGCCAACGGCAAATTTTGAACTTGTTAGAATCGCACTTTCCGGAAGTAAATTTCCCAAATTTCTTACTAACTTCAACTTAGAACTCTATTAATAAATTTCGCAAAAAAATAGAACACTTAAGAATAATAGATTATGAACAAACTCTATCTAGCAGAAATTTGAGGTCAAATAATTTACAGTTTAATATATAAAACTCTTAAATGCAGTCATGCTTAAAAACTATAAATTTTTCCTTCTTTATCATTATTTAAAAAAGAGATTACAAAAACTCCTCTCTTGTATTACAAATTTACAATGATAGTATATGTATTAATGATTAGATTAATTCACCTTCCATTGTACATAAAAAATTAAACAAGCAAGTTGATTCATAAATTATTTTATGCTATTAATTTTTAACTAAATAAGAATTCCTTTACACGTCAATAACAATTATATTTACTTGAAAATATAAGAGTAAAGATAAAGTGTAATATTATCTTCATTCCATTTTGATGAATTATCAACAAAAATATTGTATACTGCAACAATTTTATTTATAAAAATTCTTTTTTGAGGTGATATGCAAAATCTCAATCTGTGAGAATATTTTTATTTATCTCTAGTGGTGATGTTTAGATACTTATTTATTCCATATAATCGGTAGTTCTCTCGAATTGGCGTATTTAGTGTGCAAAATATAAATTCAGATTTTTTTATGTATACGTATGTTAACTTTGTTCCTTTCATTTAAAATTTTTTGCGACGGTTTCTTTCCTGTATAGGAACTTAGTTCTGATGGACCTATTTTTTATACCTTTCTTTTAAAACCAGTTTTAATTGTTTTTAAATATTAATTTCCCAATAAGGTATTCAGAATAGATAATCAGTTTTCATAGATTAGGATAGGGTAATCATTTTCTTATAACTGTCAGATTAATAATATTTTTTTTTATCGAAATTCTAGAATCATTCTGGAAATTAAATGTAATTTTAATAGTTTGAAACTCTAAAATTACCATCATCATTTGTGAAGTTTTGCCCTTTTGTTGAAATTAAAACGCATTCATAAAATAATGCTTCTTACAATTCTAATAAAAATTGCTGTTTTAAATTATTCAATATTTCAAGTCCTTAATGGCGAAATAATTATTGAAATAATGGCATTGAATATCACCATAGAATAAATGGCATTGAAATAATTATAACTAGCTGTTCTGTTATTGATATACAGGCTTAAGTATATTCAATAGTATATGGACGCCATTTTTAAACTCTTTAAATGACTAAATTGCATGGTTAATTAGATTTTATGCGCATCTTTAACAAAGAAACACTTCTGTTTCTCATAATATTTAAAGAACTTAATTTAAATTTAATAAAATATCAATATTATTTTCATCAAAAATTTTTCCTAGAATTATAAATGTGCTAAAAATGTTCTTTCAAGGAGAAAAAAAATCATGTTAGCATATCTATTCCTCATCATTTTTTATGTCAATTACAATTTGCGTCTATGTCAATTACAATGTTCTTTCAAGGGGAAAAAATCATGTTAATATATCTATTCCTCGTCATTTTTTATGTCAATTACAATATGCTAAGTATGGTTTATCGCTCAACGGTCATTTTTTGCACATGAGAACTAATTAGACGGGAACTACAGTTTAAAGTGGATTCCGAACCACTACAAACATCCATGCCTGAAGTGGGATTCGAACCCAGAAATTGTTGAACCAAAGTGCAGAGTGCTAACTGTTCACCTTCCAGCTTAGAACAATTCGCTTAGAGATACACACCTAGTTCTAAAAACAGTAGAATGGGGAGCAAAGCAATGTTTTAAAAAACGAGCAAAAAAATGACAGCAAAAATAATTAGTTTTAATAAAGTATTTTGTTTCTTATTTTTTTGCTTTCTTTTTTAAAGCTCTTTTTATTCCATACAAGTGGTTTCTTCAGCCTAATATCTTAGATTTTATTCTCTTTTATAAGATTTATAAGTATATGAAATATACAAGTCCGTTTTGAGTTATCTGAAACTGCTTCCAAAGATATCAAATATTCAGCATTGAAATATCAGATCTCATTTTCTTGATTTTTTTTTTTTTTTTCGGGTATGGCTACCAATAGAAGTTTAAACTATCCGATCAAAAAAAGATTAAAATATTTTACATTTAAAAAGCAATATTTTCTCAGTCCAAAAATTCAGTGAAAATTTGTACTACAACTTTTCGAATTATTTTATACTTGTACAATATTGATGTGTTTTATTCCTTTTTTGTTCATTTTATGACATTGCAAATAAATTGCAGGTAAATTCTGGTCTTTAAATCCTTCCATCAAAATTACAGGCAATTCCTGAAATAGCCATATTTTAGGGAGTAAAAACTAGTTATATATAAATTTCCGATACCTGTAAAATTACTTTCTCGAGAAGATTGTTTATCCAAAGCCTAGAGAATTGTTTTTATAGTAACATTCATTTTTACCCGTATAACAACAAAGCAAGTAATATATAAAAATTTTTTAAACTCAATTCCTACTTAGATCAAAAAAGTATATATTTTTTATTTTAGTTACTTTGTATTAAATTTCTCACCGTCCGTTTATGAAGTAAGGATCGATCACACATCCAGTTTGTTTGTTTGCTACTTTGATTATTTTTATGCTTTTTGGAAATTTGATCCAAATAGATGAAAATTCTACGCCAACACATAACCAAGTTTGCCATTGCAAGACAAATTTAGTAGTTGTCCTCATTTCATTATAATGCAAAAAGCTCTTTATAAATAATTTTCATTTTTTTAAATTAGAAAAAAATTCTCTCTTACACACACACGCACACTTTACATCTCTCTCATCAGTTTTTTTCGAAGCCACAAAGTTGAATTTTTAAGGAAATAAACTGATTTACTAGATAATAAAAATAAGTAATTTTAAGAATACAAAAAATGTAAAGATAGAGATAATAATTGTTGGTGGCATAGTACATAATTTAGTGTATTTTTCTTTTAAATAAAACTAAAATTAATTAATTAAATTAAATTAATGAATTAATATTTGAAAAAACTGTATTAACATCAAATGTTTCATCCATACTACAAAAAAATGTATTTAAATTTGAGTGGATGAATAAAAAGTATTTTATTAAAAAATTAAAATTTGAACAAGATATATTTAGAAGGTGAAGTAACTAATAGTAGGAATTGAACAAGACTGAACTTTTTAAAAATTTAAAATTCATCATGGACTATGATAAGGCTGCGCTCTTTTGAATGATA
The DNA here is from genome assembly GCA_026290005.1 of Latrodectus geometricus. Taxonomy (NCBI): domain Eukaryota; kingdom Metazoa; phylum Arthropoda; class Arachnida; order Araneae; family Theridiidae; genus Latrodectus; species Latrodectus geometricus. Next base: position 12,695 of record JAPDSC010075017.1, on the reverse strand, counting down.
AGATCGTAGTCACTCTTATACAACAAGAGACAAGTATGGCAGATTTTTTACAAGTACTTCTATCATGGTATTATCTAGGAAATTTTCAGGATTTCCAATATGTGGTATCAAAGAATTTTAGACTCAGCCTCACATGGCTTAATGTTCATCAGCGGATCCCCTTATACTACCGTGGCCTAGTGATAAAAACACATTTGTAAAGGGAAAGATCCTGGAATTGATACGAAGCATTGTTGAACAGTGAAAGTCGGGTGTTGCATTCAGTTGGTACCTCTGTTGGGATAAATAGTATTATGTGTCATGACAGAGGAAAACCGTGAAACCCCCAATCAATCACTGTGTAAATATGCATTCAGAATGCAGAAACGGAACATACATATCCTTTTTTACTATAGTGACTAATATAGAACCTGAGATATTACATTTCGCAGAGGGTTACAGTGAACCCGTTTTGCAAACTTCAAAACCATAATTTATTTTTCCTAAAATTAAAACTCTCTACATCGGGAATGATATGAAAAATACACAAAAGAATAACAAGTCGAATTTTTCTTGTAACTATAGAAAATAAGAAATCACTTGAGTTTTCAGACTATGGGAATCTTGACTTTAAATAGGTGTAAAGATTAAGCGAATCCATTTACTTATAATGTTGAAAACATTTCAAAAAAATAAAAAAATTATTTTGTAAATAGACCGAAAAGTTCAAAGGCTAAAAATTCAAATATGTTTCTAAAGTTTGACTATTTATATCCCACAATAGCAGAAATACTAACTATAAATCAATTGAAGTTTTTCAAATAAGCAAATCCAGTTTATTAAACATCCCATATAAACTTCAAATAATTGGAGACAGAAAAAAATCCGATTTCAAATTCCGAATTCATTCTGGTCAGAAGTATAATTTCTTAACCTAATATCTTTTCATATATTTAGAATTTTGTGCATAGATGCATTGAACATAACTCAAATCTGCTTGCAAAATTATTTCTCCAATATATTTCTTTGGCATGCATATTCCCTTTTCGCTTGTTAATTTCATATATCATGTTCAAAAGCTTGCGTGAATCTTTCAAATGGATACGTTTCTTCGAAAGAAACGGATACTCGTTAAATAGAAGGTATACCAAAAATTAAACTTTCTGCAAAAAAGAAAAAAATTGTGACTCATATATACACTATTCAGGAACAACAGGTTTTTTGCATCTATGAATGAATATAGAAACATGAAATTTAGATAACATGTGAACAAAATATATCATCTAAATTTCGTGTATCTATTTCCATGTTGCACTGTATTGATTGCAGCATAGAAGTTTACATAAGAAAAATGGATAAATGATTAAAAACAAAAAAGCAATCTTGCTGAAAAAGTAGATTCTTGGAAAAACAAAATAACCACAATTTCATGTAGTAAAATGTCACAGAAACATAACAAAAATGAGTTTTAATAAGGGATATGCTTACCGCTAGCTTAAATGTACTGGTAGCATTCACTTTCCATACTGTCAATTAAGTTATCGATTATCGAAATGGGAAGCAAAACCAGACACGGAATGAGCTGTTTTCCAGCTCTCTTACAGACAATGGAAGAGGATAAAGAAAAGCAACCCATCTACCAAGTTAGTCCCATAGATCCTTTACGATTCAGGACAGGAGACTGAGCTGTTTTTTCCATTCTCTCGAAACCAAGACTTTCAAGATATTTCTTATCAATTATAGCTCAATGAAGTCATGCGTTATCATCCATCAAAAAGAATAATTGCCAATAGCACAGGCATATGAATCAAGGATCTCATTCTGATATCTGACACAAATCACAGTTCATCATTGGAACATATGCAAATCAGTGTACTACTAAATAAAATCTCTGTCCAAGCCATTATTCCACTACGCGGTAGCTCCTCCCACATTGTTGGATTGATTGTATCTGGTGGTTTGTTCCCTTCAGATCAGCGCGTGTCCTGAATCGCTGTTCCGTGTGAATCTGGACTCATCTATAAAAAGTACAGAAGCCCATTGCTGTCTTGTCCAGGAACCTTGTTCTCTTGCCCAAGATGAGCGAGAGCTTCTTTGTCGTCCGAGGGGAAAACACACACAAACGGTCGCCTTGCATAGAGACCTGTATGGTGAAGACTCCTTCGCATCGTTCTTGCGGATATTCTTCTCCCTAATACTACAAACTGTCCTGCAACATGTTGCGGTATAGAAATTCTTCTCCTCAAGGCCAAAAGAGTTATAAAATGCTCTTCAGATGTTGTATCTCGTGGTCGGCCTGAAACAAGTGAAGCTTGTGAACACAAAAGCTTCAGCAAGCACCTAGCAACATCAGCCAGTGAAATCTCCATTTTCATCTATCCGACAACCACCTTAACGCATCGAGGGGAAAGAGCTTCTCTCAGACATTGAGGTTACCTAACTGAGTACCTTCAACGCGAGCAAATCTGCTGACAAAATTTTAATATCCACAAAAGTTACAGGCATAATTACGAAAGCCTAATGTTAGCACATTTTTCTCCCACTCATACGTACTTATTATTTTCTATCAAAACAATAAAGAAAGAAAATAGTAGCTAGCGTTTTTGTAAAAATTTATATGAATTCATTTTTATAATTTATTATTTTTACCATCATAAACTATGAATTATGTTGTGTCATTCTTTTATGGTGAGCTTCGAAAAACAAGTTGTTCCTTAACTTTAGGAAACCGGTGTGCGTGTATATATATATATATATATATATATATATATATATATATATATATA